>JAFIDM010034441.1:83827-115006 GCA_023159025.1 Thereuonema tuberculata | reverse complement strand
TTGTTGTTGGCCTTAATTGCTGCATCTTATGATCAAATCTATGCCCCCTGGAAGTGTCTACAGGTTGGGTATTCTGGTAATCGTAATATTTTTGTACCTACTGCAGGTTAAACAACAAAAAATAAAAAGAAAAAAATATTACTTTTGCAGTTATAACAGATGGAATTGAGGAAGTGGGCATTCAATTCATTTAAATTTATTTGCGCACACACAAATCATATAAATGCTACTTAGTCAAGTTTAATGTTAAAGCGGGCAAGACTAAATTTTTGTAATTCCAATACGTAAACAAATGATTATGACGATATTTTCTCATGTTGTTGATGTTGTTAATGATCAAATTGGTAACTGTTTTTCAGCTATAGAAAACGTGGTGGAAAACTTTTCTGTTCTGTTCCCTCAAGTTATTCTTAAGTTATCAGAAGATGATATTTTGGAAAAAGCTGGAAATATGAAAAATACATGTGTCTATTAGTACCTCTGGACTGATTTCCCTTCAAAATGACCTTAGAAATCCAATTTCCAAGCTGTAAACAGTCTTTGAAATGACAGTTATTCTCTATGTTGAGTTTCATACCGGAGCATCATGCTATCCTGAAATATTAATGTCTTAATTTTCTCACTGTTCTTTTTGCCTGTAACTTTTGTATAAGCTGAAAGATCGTTCTTCGCCTTGAAGAAGATAAAAAGTTATTTAAGAAGTACGATGGGGCAGCAGAGACCAGTGATTTGGATATGCTAGCTATTGACCATAAGGAAGTCTCAGAATTGGAGAAGATAGCTCTGGTGAAACATTTCAAAGACATGAAATCAAGACAGAAAGATTTCTTTTAACGTTTAACCATATATAGTATCCATGGTCTGTGCTTATGGTGTCATATATAATATGGTGTTATGCATCTAAATATAGAAATAGATATCTGATATAGTGTTATATATCTATAAAAAGACAAGACCTGACTCACTCACTCACGCACTCACTGATCAACACCCAGCTCAAACCGCTGGACCTAGAAAGCTGAAATTTTGCACAGAGGTTCCCTTTATGATGTAGACAAAGAATAGGGCCGGATTTAGCAAAATTCCCGGCGGTTAAAACAGTTACATAGAGGACCGATGACCATAACTAACTTACGAAGAATGGTTGAAAAATTTGAGAGAACAGGAACTCTTGGTGTGCAACCAGGCCGAGGACGTAAACATATCAAGCAGGAACAAGTTGAAGAAGTAGGAACTGCCGTTCAGGATCAGGCGATAGCTAATAAGCAGGGTACCAGCAGTGCACGTTTGATATTACGAAAACCAGATATCTCGTTGTCGACGGTGCAGCAGATATTGCGTAAGATCCTGAAATTTTATCCGTTTAAGATAACACCCATTCAAGAATTGCTCCTAGGGGACGGAAATACCCGATTAGAATTTGCTTTGAGATTTTTGGCTCGATTGGAAGTGGATGACGAGTGGTCGTGGCGCATATTATGGAGCGATGAAGCTCACTTCCATGTGATATCAACAGACACAACTGCCGTATTTGGGATGATACAAATCCACACGTTGGTCAAGAGATCCCCTTACATTCGCCGAAAGTCACAGTTTGGTGTGGGTTCACTGCTTCTTTTATCATCGGCCCGTACTTTTATGAAGAAGTTGGTAGAAATCAGGACCTTAGTTTCAAAACCTGCCATCTCCAAAATTAAAAATTTGGAAAATAGGAGTTTGATAACGCATTCACATTGGACATGGCGGGCTTTGAAACAGCACTCATATCGAAATCGTATCGCAATACATTGTTAAGGCGGTTTTTGAATTTAAACTGTATGCAAACGGCAGATTTTGATTTTAATTTAGAAAAACCTGTATTGGCTCGGAATTTGCAATTTTTGGAGATGGCAGTTCTGAAACTCAGCTCCTCAAAAGGTCTAGTGACTTGTTCTGTCAATTCCGATAGGTATGCCGTTATGCTCAAGAACTTAAAGATGAACTGCAGCAAAGAAATTGTATCGATTCTACCATTTTCTTCCAAGATGGTGCGCCACCGCACACCACGGCGGGTGAAGGATCTCCTGCATCAATATTTCACAGACGCTAGAGTAATTAGTCGCGCATTTCCCATGAATTGGCCTCCGAGGTCCCCTAATGTGAATTCTTGCAATTTCTGGTTGTGGGGTTACTTGAAAAGCATTGTGTTTCAAGGACATGTTCCTGACATTGCTACCTTAAAAGATCAAATAACGTTACATGTCAGACGAATAAATGCCAATATGCTGCGAGCCACTGTCGAAAACCTCGTGTACCGCATGCAATTAGTGGAACACCAGGCTGGTGGTCCCCTTGAGCGAAATATGCAGGTTGCTATAATAAACGTTTTTTATTGGTATTTTGTGTGTTGTTATTCACTGTTTCCATCGGCAGTTATGTATTCTTTTTTCACATATTATTTGTTTGCAGCGTCAGAAGTTGCCCTTTCGGCGTTGTTTGGTACTAATTTTTTTTGTCTTTGCAAATCGAAACCGCATACTTTATTGTGCAAGGTGGCCAAATTTTGTTCTATTTCGTCCAGTATATAACACGCTGCAGCGCTTCGAACACTTCCTGTTATTTCTTGATCACCCGGTATATATATGTGTGTGTGTGTATGTGTGTGTGTGATTGTATATGTTAAACCAAGAGTTCAATTTTGAAATCATATCATGAAAAAAGATTTATATTTATTTAAACAAGCTCTACAATCTCTTTAAATATTGTATGTATATGACCAAATAAGTAATAGCATATGCGCTTCATTTTTTTTTCATACGTATTGAGTCCAAATATAAACTAATTGTATTTAAAGAACAAAAATGCTATTGTATAAAATGGAAAGCCTTATTGTGTATTTAAAGACAGAAAAACGGTTTTCAGATTTTCATCTAAAAAGCAAAATATAAAATAAAAATGTATATATTTTCAAATAACTCTTTCATTTCTTAATCTGTTTGAATTTAGTGCTATCCATATTGAATTATCAATAATACCAGTTTTGTACTAAAATGTGTTTATGTTTGCTGATTATTTGAAATGAAATTCATCAATCAGACAAACTCATATTGAACGTCAGACAGGGTTGTGCTTGTCATAATTTTTATGGTATTTATGTACCAATAATTGTAGTTAATGATTCGGAATTTAGTTGCCTTTATTTCTATCCTAATTAATGGGGAAGGGGCTTTTCCGATTCATGCAATTGGGGGGGGGGGATGCATGCAAATATATAGATGCAGGCCTGGCAGGAACCCATCGATGTCCTTTTTGAGATCACAATCTTGGAGGTATCTCCTTGTATTCAGAAAGTTGTCCAAATGTCTGAATTGGTGAAAATCAATTGATGAAACGTCGGGTGAATAATGTGGATGAGGCAAAACATATCCAAGTTCGTGAAGTTTCCTGTAGGTGTGTTATGCGTGTGCGGTCTTGAATTATAATGACGCCAAATGAGATCTTGTCAATTGACCAGTGTAGTCTGTATCTTTCCTGCTGTAATGGTTTGTTCACAGCAAAGAAATTTCCCTTGAATAATTCCAGCCGTGTACCACCATATAGTCAAAAGAATTTTTCGTGAGTGAAGAGATGGTTTAGGAGTTGCTACTGGTTCGTAGCAACTACTGCTACTGGTTCGCTACGGCTCGTTCCAGCCAAGATGATAAGCTCTTACTAATGCGTATATTAGGTCTATCCAATTTTCAGGTCATAATTCTACGCAAGAAAGACTCTTTCTTCGCGGAGATGGAGTGAAGAACAAATTGTATAACATGTAGTCTTATATCCTTCTGTGAGTTCAAGGGGAACTTAACGATCTTCCAGTCTTCGCCAAGTTCTTCCAGACAGCATAAAGTTGTTGTCTGAAATATCCAAGGTTTCTCTGCCATCTCTCGTGAGCTTTGATATGGGTTATACTCGATCAGTTCTTCTCGGCTGAGAACACTGTCGTCTTCTAGGAGCATTGTTTAAGTTGTAATCTCCCTCACGGAATTTTTGAACCAACGCTAAAATGTTGTTTCGTTTATATGGTCTTCACCGAAAACACTCCTTATATTTCCCTTCGTTTCAGTTGCTTCTAAGTCTGCTCACTTATCAGTCAACCAAACCGATATTTTAGATTTTCAACCTAATAGAATTGACTTTTAATTTTTCTGTCAACTAATTTAGAGATCTAAGTAATGAGAGCAATAAACAATTACAATAGATCATTATTTCTTAAATTAAGTTTTGCGAAATTCGCAACAACAGTTTTATTAAAATTTACATCAATGTTTCCTATTATTAACTAAACCTTGTAATATAAAAAAATATTTAAACAAAATTGATAAAAATGCCCAAAAGAAATTCTATATAATATTCAATATTATTATTATTTCGAATCCATATAATTCATCTTACATTTTCCAATTCCAAAATTTTGTGAATATGATAGAACTTATAATAATATATCCTTCTGGGGCAATGATGGCGATTTGGACATGAAATTCCGAATATTCTTGACAAACGGGACACAGATGATAATGTTTCCAGAAAACCCATGAAAAAGAATTTTGTAGGAGTAGAGGAAAGTTACTTTTACAAATAAAACTGACTTTCTTTTCAAATGGACTGTCTCCAGTAAGAGGCTAAGAAATAAATATATAACATCAACTCTTTCATTTTTTCTGACTTTCCAATAACTCTTTACATCCTGTAATCATAGTCGGCATTTTCTGAATGAATAAGAAGTAAAATTAAAATAATAAGTATGAAAGAATTCATTTATCTTCAAAAAAATACATAATTTGCCGTGATAATGAAATTTTTTGAAGAATAACTTAGTAAAAAAATTGTTAAATTAAAAATTACAAGAAAAGATTCCCCAACCTTGAAAAAAGAGCACCACGTAAAGAAAAATAGGTTTCTGTAGTTTTTGTTCTAGTGAGAAAAAAAATTGCATGGGAAAAAATTCAAAAAGATACCCAAATAAAACAAATTCTTCTTAATGGAATTGCCAGAAACGCCGTTTCCTCATCGGCCCCCCTTCCTTTACCCACTTTCAATTGTTTCTCTGTCTTTCAATGACTGTCTTTCAAATGAAAAATAGATTTAATATCTACTAAAATACTTAAATTCTAAAAAATTAAATTAAATTTAACATTATTTTGTTTAATTTTTAAAGTAAAGAGAAAGTGACTGCATTTATTTTTTTGCTAGATATCGTATCGTCAAACCATCAACACTATAAATCATGGAAAAAAGAAGAATCAAAAGAGAATCATCGAGAGAGCGTAGACGATTTCGTAGATTTCGGAAAAAAATCGTGCGAATCAAAGCTTCCCAATTTCGGCTCATAAAACTACAGACCAGAAACGAAATAAGAAGAAACGTTCCCTGTCGTCTCCGAAGAAAACTTCTTCCTCCTCCAGTAATTGGTATTCCCGGGTTGGACAGAATAATGAAACCATCTGATCAAAACGTCAGAAAATATCTATGGGTCTTAGTTTTACTAGTGTGCAGTGGTATAAGCTTAAATGAAATAGGGAAATGTGTAGCTAAATATTACTCTGGTAATCCAGCTATTGATGTCTACTTCGAGAAGATTGATAGAATCCCATTGCCAGCTTTTGTTTTTTGTCCAGCTGATATATTTGGAAAGAATGTAATAGCTGAAAAGTTGAGAAAACAATACCGAGAAATATATAATCTGTCAGATTCCACAGAAGTTTTTTTCTCAGATTTCATTCGTCTACCAAATATGACAGTCGAGAGTTTATGGGATATATATGATTTCACTTCAGAGAAAACAAACTTCAGTATTCAGGTAAGAATTTTTTTAATAATAATACATTATCTTAATGTTGGAAATTAAAATTATCCAAAAATTCAACTTTAATTTATAATTAATTATTTAAATTAATCATAAGTTAATTAAAAATGACAAGCAGCAACGAAAAGAAAAAAGAATTGATTTTTCACTAAATTCGATAAGTTCTTAATGTAGCTCTTCAGCAAATTATTTTATTGAATACTTAAATTTTTATAAAGAATTACATGCAACATTTTAAAATATAATAAAATTGTAATAATTTATGAAGAACAAAAAGACAAATGAGTACTAATCACACAAAAAAAATATTTGTTGTGCATTTCTGGATGCTGATTTAAATTTATGTTTCTAATCAGTATTCTGAAATATTTCTGGTATTTCACTGTCGTTTTATGAACAGTTTAGTAAAAGAACATTGATTTTCGAAGTTGGGGAAAAGTTCCTCTAAAAATTAGTATTCATGCTCTGTCAATCATGTTTTAGTACTAAGTAAAAGGTTCCGCAGAGTCCGCAGAGAAAAGACGGAAAAGAGTTATCATTCTCTGCCATCGCTGCTATTATTCATATATTTACAAAAAAAGAGCATATATAAATCCTTTTAATTATCTACTATAATAACAAGGATGATGTTTGTAATCAATTTTGTACATTACATGTTTATTTCATACATCATATTCAAAAATGACATTGTTAAAAATTTCCTGTTAACTACGCACATGTCCAAAACTTAAAGATGGGCAACATTTGTGCATGTAGAGAGAATTATACATGATTGTAGAGAAATATGACAAGATATTTATGCCCGTCATTCAACACAGGATAATACACAGAAATGTTAAGGAAATTACAGATCAAAGTAATGGTAAGCATGTCTTTTGCATAAACGATATACCTATTGTCCTCAAAATGAAAGATGACCGGCGGAAGTTTGAACTGCGCAGCTCTTCCGGTAGCTGATCAATTATGTTTTCCTGTCACAATGGACGCCCGTCGTCTGTTTTCACTGAGAAAGACATGTTGATAACGCCAAATTAAAACTTCTCTCGACTATTTACCGTTATTTCAATACCAGTTGCTAACAATAAGTATTTATATAAATAAATAAATATATATTATTTATAAATACAATGCTGTTTTGCAAAGTAACAAGCCTTTACCGTAATGGCGACGTCCTGTGATAAACTCATACGGAAGTGCCTGACCAGAGTAACCGATGATACATGCGCAGATCTCACAAAAACAGGGCGGCCATCTTTCATTTTCAGGACAATAACGTAGGTGGAGAATGGATGGAAAGCATGTGATGAAACTCACAAGGGAATGGTTAGGTTTGTCAGTCTGAAACATCCCTTAAAACTTTTATCATTTATTCAGAACCTTAAGTTGTTGACGCGTACCAAATTTTAGCTGCTTATTTGCACTAAAAGGGGGTTAAAAAAATGCTAAAGTTACAATGTGACGTCATTACTTTTTGCAAGCCGTCACTATCTCTCGCTGTTGACCGGCGCTCTCAAGGTCATTTCAAATAGTGACACAGTTTAGTTTGTGCTATATGTGCCTACAAATAAAATAAAGAAAGAAAATAAAAAGAGTCGAACTTTAGCTCTGCTACCTTAAAGAAACAAACCAAACCTTACTGTCTCCTTTGGATACAAGATGTCCGCCGCTGCGAAGATCTAGATGAAACACTCTCTTGGTTACCTAAAGATTGCCTTCAGTCGTGGATTAAGGATATGGGATTTATAAGATTAGTCTTATCATACGATCGCTGGCCCATAGAGATAATCGCAAGGTTAAGAACACCAAATCCCCAAACCAAACCCCGATCAGAATATCAATGCTATTTAGACTCACTTCCGGCTAACACCAAAGAAAAGATTTCCTTTAATTCCAACTTTACTTAAATCCATCTAAAGTTTCCACGAGATCGTTATTAAGATTAAAATTAAACTAATTATATTTAGTTGTACATTCCTTTTAAAATAAAGATCTCTTGCTTATTAATGCCAACCTAAAAATTATCTGTGAAAATAACAAATAGACCAAATTGTTGCGATTTCAATTAAAAAATATTCAACTTTATTTTCTGTTAAAACAACTCAAAAATTATTTATTTCAAAATTACACCTTCATCATATTATCTCAGTTACGTTCCTTCAAAACAATAATTAAATTAACACTTAAACCTTTCCGTAACTAATATTTACCCTTCTTAATTGGATATATTATTGGATTATATATACTAAGTTTAAACAATGTTCAAAATTGTAGAACACACTTTCGTTATAAATCCCCAGATCCCGCTTCTTTGAATTGCAATTCATCTCCCAGTGAGATTTACGCTTCACTGTCAGCCATCTTATGCGTCACATCTTATGCGTCAGCCGACTTTTCGAGGTCTTCACCCTTACCATAATCACAAATGGATACTCCCTTTCCGATGTCTAAATGCTCCCTGTTAATTATTCGAAACACACACAGTATTATATACCCTTTTTAATCCTAAATAAAACAACAATTCAACACATATGTATGTATATGTAAACACACATTAAATAATACTTACAAGGAGAGGTCATAGGTTGTATGTTTTAGAAATTGATGCCCTTTGGGCACATGAAAGTACTCATGAAAACTCTTCTAAGTTTAAATAATAAATAAGGACGAGAATAAAATACAAGAGTTAAATATAGATGTAAATAAAAATAAAATGCCACGACAAAATGTTCGTGACAAACGCCACCCAACCACAGATATCGGAACCAGTAGGTCCAACAAAAAGATACCACTACTATCCTACAACCAACCCAAGCATTTCATAAAGAAACACAAAACAAACTACCAGTCAGAAATTGGATCTTGGCAAAATCACAGACTAAGCAAAGACATTTATCGCATTCCAAAATATCCTTGACATAATAGATTATTCTTAACACATCAATAAAACTGGCCATAATAACGGATAAAGACTGCGGCATGAGGATGAGGGAGCCTTGATCCTTTCGACTCATATAAGAGCATAACAAACACACTTGCAGAGTGAATAAAGAATGAAAGTTAGTCCAGCTGCAGACTGAACCATAACCTCACACTTTCAGCGACTCTACTGTAGTTTAAAATCAGAATAAATACTAAACTAATAAAAATAATAAAGGACTAATGGAGAGGATAAATACAGGAAGCTCGAAATTAAGAGACAGGAAGAACAGATCCAGCCAGAGAAACAAGCACGAAAAAATATCAACAATGTCAGCGAATGTAACACTATGCTGAAGGAATGGTAATAAATTGCCAGCCATCGTTGTCATACTGCCTTGAAAAGCCCGAAGATGGAACACATGAACTCTCTTCACTATTTTTGGGTCCTGTAGAAATTCCAAGTCTTGAATTTCCAGAGTTAAAATTTTAACCCTAAATTTTAGTTGAATGCAATTTACTTTACTCGTTAGATTTAATTGAGTTAGAACCTAAGGCAGTCATTTTTTCATGTTCTGGTAACGCGGTCAACATATTGTTGATGCTCGCATGAGTAAGTCTTTCACAAGCTTAAGTAGATATTAGTTTGATTGTTTCTCGAGATGCATGGAATTATCTCATGGGACGAAGCATTGTTTTAGTGTGCCTGCAGCAGTTCCGTTCGGTCCCTCGAAAGAAATAGACGTGAGGGAAAATGCTGTCCAGTTCGACACGGCAGTTCGGTTCGGTCTTTCGTACAGAATAGACGTGAGGGAAAATGCTGTGCAGTTCGATGCAGCAGTTCGGTTTGGTCCCTAATACAGAATAGACGTGAGAGAAAAAGGCTGTCCAATTTAACATTTCACCGACGAAGACGAGTGAGAAGAAGCTCTTATCCTCACAAGGGAAGTGAGGACGCCCGCAGGATTTTGCCAAGACGAATTTCGCCGAGACGAAGGCGAACAGAGCTGTTCCAATCTAATTTGCCGGGATATATTGGCAAAAGCGGAGAAAATTTAAGCCTAAGAAGAAAAAGGCCGGATCGACCACAGGCGTACCAATGATAAGGTCGAATCGTTCATTATCTCATCAACGTGTGAAGATACGTATTTCTCAGGAGACAAATAGAAGCCCTACCGAGTGAAAGGCTGGGATGATTCCAGATTTGCCTGAAGCAGAAGCAAGAGGACTGACCAGGTCGAGAGAATTGATTGGACCGCAGACAGAAGCACAATCTGCCCGAAAGATACAGCTCCAGCGGGAACTTCTTTGACGACACGGAGATAGGATCTATACAAGGTGAAAAACCTATCTAAATAAGTTCGAAGCAGAGAGACGATAACTGCCGCTAACTAGAATTGAATGATACACCCAGAATAGTTCAGATGTCGTGATAAAAATACTATGGAAGCATAAACCTAACGTCGGTAAAGTCTTATCGATAAGGAAAAGAGGACTTCGAAGGAATATGCCGATATGACTAAGGAAAAATAGCCTAGACGAAAGTGATTGAGTTTTCTACAATTGTTCGACAAGCGAATCCGACGGTTCGATATAAGTAGAAATTTGTTTGAATTTTGTCAGTCAGTTAAATGGGAAAGAAAGAAGCAAGTTAGGCCTCGAGATATCAGTTACTGGGAATAAGTTAGGATCTAAAGAATTCAACGAAATTGTTTTAGAGCAGAAGTTAGCGACGAACAGTTATCAGTTAATTTTTCTAGTGTAGAAGAATAGAGATATTAAAGCCTCTAGAACTTTTATAGCTATACGCTAGTTAGGTCGTCATTGAAGAGAAGAGACTTATAAATTCAGAGGACAGCAGCTTGAGTAAAAGGAGCGTAAAGATGTTAGTGTGCCGGAAGAAACAAGGTTGCTAACCAGAAGCAAGTTGCGCCCAAAAGAAGAATAGAACTTTTAATTTTTAAGGACATTAAGTTTTAAATAATTCTAGTAGAAATACAGAACTATCAGTAAGCTTAAATTGATTAGGCTATTTGTAAATATTTGTCGCCGTATTAAATGTGTTAAAAGATTTCCGAGTTTTAGTTATATTTACTAAAGTATTTCGAGCACTTATTCTTACTGAGTTGTTTGACTTCCTTATAAATATATAATATAAAACTTTACAGGTCCTCTTTTAGTTCCACTATGTAACTAACAGGAGAGGTTATCTGACGAATGACAAATGGATCATCATATTGCAGAAACCATTTAGAAGCTCTTTCATCAACCTTTGGAGAGAGATAGTGGCTTTTGACAAAAACGAGATCACCTTCCTGGAAAACGGTGTTCCTCTTGCGTAGATCATAATAATTTTTGTCCCGCACTGCGGACGATATGCGGTATTTTCGAATACTGTATCATTTGCTTTAACCGAGTACTCTGTATATCTTTCCATCCAAGACGGTCAATAGTCGGACTCTCCTCGATTGTTGTGCTGCCCGGTAGTATCTCCCTCATCAGCATACATAGGCTGGCGAGTATCCAGTCGCGTTACTGATAGCACCTCTTATGCAAAAGAGGAACTGATCTAGATCGATATCCCATTTCTGGTGCTTATCTTTCAAATAGCATTTGATTATCGTCTTGATCGAGCCGATATAACGTTCAGAGTGGTTGCTCTGTGAATGGTAAGGTGAGCAAAGTTGATGTTTGATGCCGTGATTCCTACAAAATTCCCTAAAAGCAGCCGATCGAAATTGTGCTGCATTATCACTAACTATCACTCGCGGAAATCCCTATCGGAGACATATCTCTCTCAAGAATTTAATACAAGCTTCTGCAGTAGCTTGCCTCATAGACTTAGCCTCAACCAACCACTAAGGGTATCTGCAACTACAAAAAGAAAAGAGTTTCCCATTCTACTCCTAGGAAATGGTCCTGCAAAATCAATTGCTAATGTATGTCATCGGTCACACTTTTAGAACAGCTGTCCCAGGCCAATGGGCCCTTCCCGACTTGTCTTTACTTTCTGACAAGCCTCACAAACCTCCTGACGTAATTACATATGCTCTTAGAAAATCCAGACCAAAAATATCTTTCACGAATTTTAGACAAAGTTTTATATATCCCATGGTGTCCGCCAACAAATTTATTATTGTGCCAATATGATAAAATTTCTTCCATCATACTCCGAGGAACCACCTATAATTCGCTATAACCTTGCCCGTCTTTTGTTTTCCTCAGCTTCAAAAAGAACACCTCCTCTAATCACAAACGTTCCACAATTGCCTTCAGGATTTCCTTTCCTTCTTATCTGTTCAATTTTCTTCCCACAGAACAATAAAGAAAGAGAAAGCTTGCCATGGCTATGCAAAAACAAGCAGAAACGAGAGAAAAATCGGACGAAAAATAATTTAAACAAGTTTAAGCATTTTTGAAGTTTTAATATTAAATAAGGAAGAGAATAAAATAAAAGAGTTAAAAATAGAGATAAAAAAAAAACAAAATGGCACGACAAAATGTCCGTGACATTAAATCATTTGAAACAAAAAATTAGAAAAAATTAAATGAATTACTTAAATTATAGAGGGTGATTCAAAATTCAAAATTCCCTGTGCAAATTTTAAAGGTAGTTCTACTCAATAAGACAAGTAAGAAAGTTCAAATAAACATGGTTCCGGAAATGAATAGTTTTCATTATTCAATTTATAGTAGTTGTTTTTTTATTATGTTTGTTGGCACAGTTTGATGCGATAAAAAGTATTTCAAAATATTCATAATATAAAATAGATATACGAAATAGGGGAAAAACTGATTTAGAGTCTTTAATAAAAGGAATTGAAAAAAAACAATTAATTGTTCTTTAAATGAATAGTTCTCGCGAAACGAAGTTTTCATTATTCAATGTGTGGTTAGTCGTTTCCGGAACAAATTATTTTTTTTTTTTTTTCATCAACGTTTATTATGAAATAAATCATTTTTCCCTATTTTTTTAATCTATGTTTTACTTTATCAATATTTTAAATACGTTTTATCACATCAACAAACAAACATACATTGAATAACGACAAGTATGTTTTTCACGAAACTATTCATTTCTGACCCATATTTATTTGAATATTTTTGTTTGATTTTCTGAGTAGAATCTACTTGTCGCAGAAAGCAAAAAAATGAAAAAAATATTCCAGTTCAAGCAAATATTGTTCAATCAGATATCTGGAGTTAGCATTGATTGAGAGTTCGATAGATATCATACTTTTTTTTATTTTTGATTAGAATACAGACAGATTACAGAACAGGGAGACGAACCGATGTCTCTGGAATCTTATGATAATGATTAATATGTCGATCAGGGTTTTTTTGGTCTGCGTCACTCATTATTACACAAGAAGGACTCAACGATTTTGTTCGGGACCTGGAACTGCCAAAGGAAAAAGCGGAGTTACTGGTCATCAAGGTTTCAGCAATGGAATTTTCTCGTAGAAAATGACATAAGTGCCTTCATTTCGTGTTCGGCATGAGCAATTTGCTTCTTACTTTCGAAAAGATCACCTTGTGTGTCCTGCAATGATGCAGATGGCGTGATGAATGCCTTTCGAATGAAACATAACCTGCAAGAATGGAGATTGTTCATATTCTCAAAAGTGAAGTCTGGAGGATTTAATTGTTTAATTATGACTTGACGTAGAATTTGATAATTCCTTTCGTAATATTTTCCTCCTCAATCTTTAACAGAGTATTATTTAATAAGGAATACAGAAAAGCAGAACTTTTTGATGAAATAACAAAATGAAGTATATTCTGGTTATAAATAAACTTTACATGAATTCAGAATAATAGATTAAATTTAAAAAATAAATTAAATAATAAATTAAATTAGCTCTTATTTAACATCTGATCTTTATTGAATAATTTTTTACAATAAAAGAAAAGAAACAACGCACATACCTAAACAAAATAAAAATTCACTGAGCTATTTTTGGTATTTGTAATTTGATATTTAAAGCACGTTAAATTTCATTTGTAATACTAAACTTTTAATAAATTAATCCTTCACATGCTAAGCTGAATGCTAGTGGGAATTAATTATATCACTTCTTCATTCTTTATTTTGTTCTAATATTTTTTTTTAATTGAGGGGTCATTGATTAATATGTTTGTCGGTTTTGTATATTGTTCCATTTCACTAAGCTAGATATACTGGGCGGATTGGAGTGATGAGAGGTCAACAAACCTCGAAACAGTACTGTCTCCGATTCCCAGTACAAATACCAAAAATAGTTAAGTGAATTTTTGTTTTGTTTAGTTATGAGCGTTCTTTGTTTCTTTTTTTTTTATTGTAAAAATTGTTCTAACGCACGTTAAATTTCATCCGTTCAAAACATTGAAGTGATTAAAAAGAGGGGATGTAAAATAACATCGCGTTTCCGGACCAATGTTCCGTGTTGTTCCATTTTCACACTCCAAAAAGCCCTAGTTGCATGTTTTCATTTACACCATGCATACACACAACTGTAACACATCTTAGGGAGTAAGAGCTAGTATTTGTATTTATGTTCAAGATAAAAATAGATCTCAAAATATTCTAAAATTTAATTCTCCAAAGTGTTCAAGGCAGAGCTTGAGGCTCTATATTATGGTGTTACATGGGTTACTACTACTAGCCTAATATATTAAAAATCTAGTTAGACTGTAAGGATGCTTTAATCAGTCATGAGTATACATGAGACTAATAAAATAAAAGAAATACAACAAATGATAGAAAACGGAACAAAAAAGTTCAGATTTTACTATGCTAAAGCACATCTGAGCGATGAAGAAACAGATCAATATGCAAAATTGGCAGCAGTCATTGATGATATTCCTATAACTTTTAATAAAGGAAACACAATAACTGATTGAACTTCCACAAATCTTCTATATTTTCAATATTTCTGTCTTCTAACCGAGAACTCTCATCAGGAAATTTTATCAATTGGTGTAATTGTTTCAATAAAGAGAAAACTTTGAAAGTAAGATTGTAAAGGGCTTGGTTGATTGTTTATTGACAATTGATATGTATGTTACCAAAATTACAGCTTATTTTTAGTTGACAATTGTTTAATTGTAAACTAATTATTTTACATTTGCGAGATATGTATTCATAATAAAAGTTTTGGAGTTGTAGGTTTTCTCACTATTTTATTATTATTATTGTTTGATAGCTTGTGATCATTTATTCAAATTTGTTGTCATGGAAGGAAACATATTTTGTTTCTTCCTTTAATATGTAATTTCTTGATGAAAGTTCTCGGTTAGAGGACACAAATATTGAAAAGATTCGTGGAAGCTAAATCAGTTATTGTGTTTTTCATTTATTATAAGTATGATGCTTTAGGAGTTGTTATCCTACAACTTTTCTTTATCTACATCAGACAGCAAAGCAATTTATTTAGAACTGTATAAATGCAACTGGAAATAATGAATGGTTGAAATCATGATAGGGTTCAATCACCGGAATTCAATCTCTAATTTTTTAAAAAGCAGTGAACTGGAAAACCTATATCCCAATTATAATCTTAATTATTAACATTCTTCATTGTTATTTGTTATAAACTTATTAAAGTCGTACAGGACATATAAATATTAGTATAAAATATTGCAAAATATAATAAAATGTTAATGTATTTTATAATTGTAACTCTGGAATGACAGAGAAAGCACAGCACATTATGTATGAATGCAAAATGCTTGAGAAAGCGAGATATTTACTCAAACGAGAACTTCTAACAGTTAGAATATAATAATCTCATCCTTTAGATCTTTTAGTACAAGAATTAATTGTTTTTTTCAAATTCAAACTATAATATCTTTTACAAATCCAGTAAAGGATATTGGATATTAAAAAATGCAATAACTTTTAATTTTTTTATAAAATTATTGCATATCTACTAATTCTATTGTTTATTAATTTTATTTACATACTGTTATACTCTTTGTAATGTAACATTTATTAAATTTTCTTACTATCTTCTATTTAAAACGATTGCCTAACAATTGATCAAATTTTTTTAACACATTCTTTCTAAGTGAATTTAACTCTTAATAACACGGAACAGAATTTAATAAAAATTCACAATTACTAGTGAACGTTTAAATAAAAAAACTTGGGTTGTTTCATAATTTCATGTTAGTTAAAAAACACTTAGCCTAATTGCTTTTCTTATAATTTATTTCAGATTGGAACTAAGAGTAACAAAGATGAAATGAACTCACATTTTCAAGTTAACAAGCATTCTATTAGAACAATTAGTGGAACATGTGTATATGTGAATTTCAGTGAGTCTTTCTATTTTTTTTAAATTCGTTTCTTTTTCAATTTCATTGTTCATAACTCCTCATTTAACTAAATTTTCTATATATTTACTTTATAATGTTATAAAAGTTTCCTTGAATCAACATGCACTGTTTGTTAAGCTATCAAAATATACTCAAAATAATCTGGTAAAAGAAGTCTTTATTAATTCAAAGTAAAAAAACAAAGAAATTATTTGAAACAAAAAATTAATTTTCTATTTTAAAATTTGGAATTTTGTCATGTTAATTCGTCATAACTTTTTAGCGGTTTGTATTTTCTGACAAAATTTTATTCATTAAAATATCCTTTAATTTTACTTTTATTTTGGAAACACATATTGAAACTTATTATTAAATTTGCTTTTGGCATGCCATATTCTTTTGAAAATCGAAAGAATATTATTTCATATTCTTCCACGATCTTCTTTCTTTCCATGTCGAATATGTTAGACAAATACAAACTCTTCCACACATCACATAAGTATTCAAAATATTTATTAAATACTAAATACAAAAAACAAATTTTTAATTTTATTTTTATATCTAAAGCCAACATTAATATTGAATGATTTACATAATTTTTGTAACAAAAAACTATTATAATTTAGATAAGGGATGAAAACTCTATTTTCAAATGTAATCATTTCTTTTGTTTTGAAGATATTGTAAGACCTAATTTGGTCTTTTATAAATTTGTCTGGATAGTTATTTTTCTTAAGAATAATAATCATATCATTTATTTTTTCTTTGTACACATTTTCATAACTGGTGTTGCAATCCAATCTTCTTAAATAATTTTCTATAATATTTTTCTTTATATGGGTTTTGAGGCCTGAACAGTAATTTAAAATGTGGTAACTTTTACATTTACTTTGTAAAAAAATAAATCGGCATGAAAATCAAAATGAAATGGGTTTGATTTATAAAATTGTTTGTAAAACTTGCGGGAATTTTTACGTAGGCGAGACAAAAAGGACCTTAGTAGAACAGGTCTCCGAGCAAGGAAGAGCCCTAAAAAATAAAAACAAGGACATTTCTGACATAGCATATCATTGTTTAACAAAAGGCCATGTCATGGATACCAATGTACAAATCCTAGGTCTATATAAAGAAACTCAATTAAATTTGATGAAAATTTTAGAAAGTTGTATTAATAAAAATTCTAAAACTAAAAACTTCAATAGATACGAAGGAGCTTTCGTAAACTATAATATCATTATGCTCATTAAGGATTATTTAAATTTTGACACCAAAAAAATAGCAACTCTTACAGATTTAAATTATTACTAATATATATGAATGATCATTTAATAAGTAATTGTTGTTAATAATTGACATCCTTTTATTCTAAATTATAATTGTAACAACAATTAAATTTGTTGATATTCCTTGCCTTTATTTTATTATGCTGTTCAACCAGTTCTTCGTTTCTTTATTACTTTATTCTAATTTTGGACTTAAAAAAAGGAAGATGTATACTTCCTGAAAATTTGTCTTTTGTATTTAGTATTTAATAAATATTTTGAATACTAATGTGATGTGAAGAAGAGTTTGCACTTGTCTAGAATATTATTTAATATTTTCAAAACTAGTAATGTATTAACAACGATTAGTTAATTTTTAGAACAGGAGACTGTGACAAATATTCACAAGCACTTACAGAATGTCTATGAAGACCAAGCAGTTGATAAAAGGACTATGAGTCATTGGGCGATTCGCCTGTTGTCGTAGAAAGAAGGAAAAGATATTTGTTTTCAGTAATTATTTGCATATAGCCACTCACTGCAATCATGAAAGCAGACAATAAGTTTTCTTTCATAGTTTTCACAAGTAATACATTCATTACATCTACTTTATTGAATGACTTCTTCGGAAAAGCGAACTTACTATTATTGTTCCTTTTCCTATGGCTAATATTGGTACATCAGTCCCGCCATAAAACTTTTCCGGAATGTTGAGACTTACATAGGTTTTATACACTGTCTTGTCACAACAAATATGATTAGCTGATGCAGTATCAAAGTACCATTTTGGTTTCCATACATCTTCATCTTTTTTTTTTGTTTCTGCAGCTTTGTTGAAACGTGCATGACTACTTTTATTATCTTTTTCTTTAGATAATACTTCTTTGCATTTAACATCATTATTGTCTTGAATTACCACCAGTTACCTGCATTGATTTTCGAAACTTCCTTTAATTGTATTTTTTACAAATCCTTTTATTCGCAGTGCAGTCTGGACGTTTTATTATTTCTTTTGTGATTCTGACTTGTAGATTTAATACTTCCGATATTAACATTAGAATCTTCTATTTTATTCGAGTTGCTTCTCTTGCATTCCGCAATCAATTACATTCACTTTGTCAAGATTTCATCGGTATCATAACCTGTTACTATGTCTTATACGAACGAATCATATTTGCTTGGTAGTTCCGGTACAATAATCCAAATAAATTCTTTATCGTCGATACATCCTCCACAATCGGTTAACTCTTTAACTAATAATCTATTTATAACTGTTTATCCGTTATCACCATTCTTTAAATTAGTGAACGAGAATAACTTTTATTCCTATTTATTTTTAGAAATTCTATCTTGTTGTATCGCCTCTTGAATTCTTCTAGTAGTAAATAGGGATCTTCACTTTCCTTAATTAAAACTGTATGCCTACCTTCTATTTATATCTATACTAATATATAAAGTGAAACGTTTGTATGTTTGAACGCGCTAGTCTCAGGAACTACCAGTCCGATTTGAAAAAATTCTGTTTGCGTTAGATAGCAGGTTTATTGAGCAAGGTTGTAGCCTATATGACATCACGTTACGATTCAATAGGAGCAGAGCAGTAAACATAAACGTCAACCAAGGTCCCGCGGGGGCGGCTGCGCACTGGGTCAGCGGTGGTTGGCCGCACGACGAGAACTGAACATTACCGAGAAGGGCCGAACTATGAATGCCCAGGTCAGCGAGCGAGGTTCCATGCCGTACAGCTCAGTGATGTGGTCGGCTTATTATACAACAGTTGTGCTTCAGCGAACTAATTTTTGTGGATGTTTTAGGTTAATTTTTACGTAAGTACTGTGCGTTTGTTTTTTTGTTTTTAAAAAAAAAAAAACATTTTCGGTTAGTGTTGGTGTTTAAATTATTAAACATCGGGCTAGCTCGGGGGCGGGGTGGCCGCAAGACGAGAACCGAACGTTACCGAGATGGGCCGAACTGTGAATGCCCAGGTCAGTGAGCGAGGTTCCATGCCGCACGCCTCAGTCATGTGGTCGGTTCCTTCATGTGGAAGGCTCAAAAATTGGCTTTCCGATTCAAAAAATCTTTTGTTTCTTATCTTTGTAGATGTTAACCAACTTCGCAGCACATTAAACTTTTGTTATTATTCAAGTAATTACTTTTTGAGCCTTCAGTTCAGTGTTGAAAGTCCTTTCATCCCTGCAGATCGTAGGAAAAGGCTTTCGTTGATGTCGTGAGACACAACATTTTATTTTTCTTTTTTTTCCTTTGTTGGGGGTCACTTCCAGGTTGGTGATGGCTCTCATCACTAGGATCTTGCCTTTCCGAGTCTTTTATCGGGAGAGGCAGGGTTGGGCTGAAGAGTCCGTTGAAGGACGAAACGGCCGTACCCAACTCCTAATAATTGAATCGGAAAGGCAATTTGAATTTGATTCAGGTGCTGTTCTTTTGTTTCTTATCTTTGTTTATGTTAACCAATATCGCAGCACGTTAAACTCTTGTTATTAATATTAATATTTTATAGAAAAGTTAGATGATATAAGAATGTTAATTTTTATTATTTTAATTTTTCGAAAATATAGCCGATCTCTTTCCTTTATTTGGCCCAATTTCATATGTGAAGTTTTATCCTCCACCTCCTGCAACTGAATGGTTTGCAGGGGATCTCTACCAGCGGGTAAATATAACGCTTTCTATTGAGTCCTAATAAACAGAAGTCTTGTCATAATTGTTTATTTAATATAATAGAGGTTATTAAAATTGTATGTTGTGATACTTATTTCCAATCGAAAATTTGTGGAATACTTTCAAATTAAAAAAAAAATTATTTTGTTTAATATTACTTATATATTTTATATTCAACCTTTTTCTGCATGACAACAAAGAAAGTTGATTAATCAATTGTTAATATTTAGGGTATATGTAAAAGCCCTAAGTCACTGAAATAACTTTTGAACGAAGATGGCTCGAGTTAAGGAAGTTAGGTATTGGTAAAGGAAAGTGGCCATAAGCTATCAGATGAGACTGATATCAGCGGCTCCAGCGGCAAAATTTGGAAATTAGTAACCCAATTTCGGAAACTATAAGGGTTACAGAAAAAGAATAAATTAGAAAGTTGTAGAGCATCGCCGAATTATTAGGAAATGACATTTTACAGAAAAGAATCATGCAAATAGAAAGCGGTAGAAACTATGTTTTTGAAATGTTATTTAATGCAAAAGTGGTACGTATATAACCTCTGGTTTAAAGTTGAGTGTGTTCAGTATATATAACTTCTATTGCACTATATATTTCTATGCGGAAATGAACTTTCTGTTGGACAGCAACAGGTGTCAGGCTGGTGTCAGGCTCTCACAGGAAGCAACTATTCCACGTAACAGATCCTGAAGAGTCGTTGGTTTCACAGTGTACACTTTCTCTTTCAGATAACCCCAAAGAAAGAAATCCATTGGAGTCAGGTCGGGTGATTGTGGCAGTTCTACTTGACCACCATAACCGATTATCTTTTCTCCTGGCTTATGTGCTGGAGCACTGTCATGTTGTCACGGTTCTTTTTTGTTTTTTTATTTTTTTTTCCCGTGGCAATTTTTTTGCTCTTTTCTATCCATATTTTCTCATTTCGTATTTGAGAGACGCATTAGTATAGATATAGTTTTATATTTGGTAAAAGTATATTCTGTATTGAAATGATTATTGTGACTAAAAGAAAACATTGTTTTGCTGCTTTCCATAATAAATTTTCATAAACCTTTAACTTAACTCATCTTTGCAGAAGCGAAAAAGTTTGATTTGGTAAAGCTACAAGAATTTTGGCAGTTATGTGTATCATATTGACTACTGAACTATGTGGTTTACTAACTGGTTGACTAACTGGTTTTCTAACTGGTTGACTAACTTCTTTACTAGCTGGTTTACTACCTTCTTTAATTGATGAACATTTGAGTTAGCATGGAATAGTGAATTTAAGACATAGTTTAGTACTTTGATTTACGAATACTATTTGAGTAATTATTCCTTTTTATTCGCTATTGGCTCAATGAATAGAACATGATTATAAAGCATCTAATATATTTTATTATTGAAATAATGTAACTCAAAAAAATACATCTCACTTTCTTCGATATTTCAACCATTTAATCAAGAATTTTCTTCAGGAAAATATTTACATAAATAAGAAAAGAATGAATAGATCATCACTCGAGATACACATACCTAAAATGACTTGGAGTCCACAGAAGTCGCTAGATGTCAATTCTTATAGTTCGGGATACGTTGAGCTTATCTAGATATGAAGAAAGATACTTTTAGGAGTTTAGAAGTAAGAAGAACAAGGGGAGTTTGAGAAAGCTAGTGAAATGGGAAACCTCCCGCACATTAGACTGAAAGCTTAAAAACGGACCGGAAGGGATGACTGACTGCCAGCGAGACGTATTTTTTGACAGCCAATCGAGATTACAATTCATTGTGGTCCAGATGCGGTGGATTCTGATAGGACCTACTGACAGGTATCAACGGAGAACCACTTTAGATGAGCGAGACAACTATAGCTTCCCGCAGCCCCTGAATGTCAACTGCCGAGCGATCGTATAGATGACTCACACCGGTAAGGATTCTTATCCCCCAACGCAGCGTCAGCCAGGCCAAATGCGATGGATGCCCCCCTAACTGAGTTGGTGACAACACCGATACTCCCTTACATTGACAACTCACTCCTATGGTGCCATTAAAGGCGTTCCCAAACAAGCTTCGGAACTGTCGTACTGTTTACCTGGGTGAGCCAACGGAGTATAGTCACAACATAGACACGCTGCAGTCACTTTATCGTTATATCCATCTTTGCCAAATACTTTCAGATTTAAAAGAAGTGCTTAGATAGGGACTATCGTATATACCGGGTGATTATAATTAAAGTTTTCCAATTCTGCGCGGTCTGAAGACCGCATTATTGCACGGATAGTAATGCAACTTTCTGTATAAGCTATGGGGAAGAGAATTCCAACGAAACACAAATTACTTCAAAAAGTTGCCACTAGGTGAAAATGTGACGCTGCAAGATCATAAACAGACTATGGGCATACAATATTTTATTTCTTTCAGAGTAACTGTTCAATATGCGAACCGTCTGAGTCGATGACTAAGCTGGAAGTGCAGGACAGTGTGCTTAACAGTAGCACAAACTGTCTCGTGAAATAACTGCAACATAACGAATGATATTGGCTTTCAGTTCAGGCATTGTCCTCTTAAACACGATCTTTAGGGTTCCTAACAGCCAAAAGTCACATGGATTCAGGTCTGGGTGAACGGGCAGGCCACACCTCTGGAAATTGTCTCGACAGAACACGATCATCGCTGAAGCGGGCAGGAAGAAGTTCTATTACTGGGCGACCAAATTGCAGAGCTGCACCATCTTGCATGAAGACTATAAACACCCGCGTTTTTGCAAGGTTGGAACCACATGTCGTGTCAAGAGTTGACAGTAACGTGTAGTTGCAACAATGCAACGGAGTCATTTCCTCAAAAAAATATGGACCGAAAAAGAAATCCGCGGTGAATCCACACATGTAATCACGTACTGGGAATGCGACGGCTTGGACTCCACCACTTGGGGGTTTGAGGAACCCCACACGCGATAATTCTGCGTGTTCACAGCGCCGTCTAGCGTCAAATGCGCCTCTTGTGTCCATAGAATGTTCCAGGGCCACGCATCCTCGAAAGCCATTTTAGCCAAGAAACAAAATGCGAAGTCTCACCGCATTTGCGGATCTTTCGGGTGTAACTAATGCAGTATCTGGATCTTATACCGGTACCAGTGAAGAATGGACTCCATAACCTTTCGCACCGGGAACCATGGAATTGTTAATTCACGTGCTACGTAATTCATAGACTAGAACATGACACTATGTTACATTCTTCTGTCATCCTTAACCAATTATTTTAGGCTATGGTTTTATGTGGAACCCCACCCTCCCTTTTCGTCTTAAGATTACTTTGAAATTCACACAGAGAACGTTTCGGCTATCACTCTTGTATAAACGAATTAAATGCTGTTTGCTATCTTACGGGATGATACGAGTATCGTTGATGTTAAAGACTCCAATTATTAACACAGTCACGATTAGATGATTTGATGAATAATGATTGGACGGGCTCAATTTATCTGTATTTTATTTCATTACCAAGTGAATGTGTTCACTGGAATTTGTGAAAATTCATTCTGCCGTGTTTGTGCTTCAAGACATCATCTAATCTCACCAGATGAGTAAAGTAAATTCAATCTGCAGGTACCTAGTGACTTAAAAATTAGTTAATACTAAAAGTAAGTTTCTCTTAATTTTTCTGCTGATCGGATCGACGAGACTGCTACTACTGGATAACATTATTATCTGAGCACTTGAGTGTTTTCCATCAACTGCATTTCTCTTGGACATTAATGTTCATTTTTCTAGCTTTTGCAAAGATAGTGATTTTTGAGGAAAACATATGAAACTTATATGCTACCGAATTACTATATACATTTTTCAATTTTCAAGGACGAAATGATCACAAATTGTATCAATTCGTAGTTCCAATTGTGCTATTATTCCAATTCATTCTCTTTGCTGTCCGCCATTTTCTTAATCATACAATTCGGAATATCAGCAATACATGAACCTTTGTGCTCTATTATCAAGCCAAATAATTAATAGACAATTGACCACTTTCTTTTTCTGCAGGGAAAAGGAGATCAATTGAAGTGCAGTAACTCTTTCTAACTCTAGAAATTAAAAATAATTACTGAACTTAGGAAAAATATAATTAACTCTATGTTTGCTTTGTATATTGCTCATTATTTATTGAAGTCCCGATGTTTACCTAAAAAAAAGTAAATAAAAACATATTATTATTATTTTTCCCATATAACAGCTCTAAGTTTTGCTGAACATGCAATCGGATTTGTTCGAATTTCCCTAAACATAAAATGATAAACAATAATATTCCATACCATAGTTTTTTTCAATTTTTTTTAAATGAATTCATCGTTTTATGAGAAGATGCTCAATTTTAAAAATTTTAATTCATTATAGTTTAGAATACGGTACCCCCAACGGCCGCCCGATAGCTGGCGACCGGCGGACGTCGCACAGTGGCTTCATTCAGTAATCATGGTGGAAATAATCCTCCTGCCCCTATTATTGGAAGATTTAGCCTGAAATTCGGATTACAGGGGTTTTGGAAGTCGCTGATTTCAAATCTGACATCTAGTTTCCAAAATGCAAAATGGCGGATACAATATGACGGCCGACTTTTGGTAATTTTCTACTAATTATTTGAAATTTGATAGGTATAGATACTTTTAAAATTACTGTTGGATATTTTCTTATTCGAATGTAATGATTTATGTAGAATTACATAGGAGTGATAAACAGCAATTACCCACAATCTGGAGTTTTGCACTGCAGGAATAGAACTTATCCCAAAAGTAAAATAATATTTCTAGGATATTCTCGGGGATTGTGGAGAACCTTTTTTCATCTGTATTTAGAAAATGACAATACGATTAACTTTTATACCCTTCAGAAATAACGTTCCTTAGGGAACCAATTTCCGTAGTACTGTAGCACTGGAAAAAGATTTCATCAGCAGGGCACGACAAATTTTTGTTTGTTTGTTTTTTGTTTTAATTTGAAGTTTCAGTTTTGTTAGAGATGTGAATAATTATAATGTTATTTATACATCTATAAAAATTTAAAAAAAAATAACTCAGTAATAAATAATATTATATGTTAAAAATCGGATTCAATTTTTGGAATCATGAAATTTATGCAATCCAAGAAAATGAAAAAGAAAATCATATAGAAATAATAGAAAAACTAGCAAGAATCCTAAAATCGAAAAACCATACAAACACAATGGAAGTTGTCCACAGATTTGGTAGAGTGCATTGTAATAAGGATAGACCAATAATTATAAAATTTCAAAATAGAAGGGATCATTATAAATGGCTCTCATCTTACAAAATAAAGAAGGTTATTACTAATGATGATTTATTTGAAAACAAAAACAACTCAAGGATTTATATAAATGAAAACTTAACAAGGAAACAAAAGTATCTATTTTGGAAAATCAAACAAAAAGCTAAATCAAAAAGTTACCAGTTCATCTGGATAAAAAAAACCAAGACATTCTAATCAGAAAAAATGAATCCACAAAGGTTATAAAATAACAAATGAGGATGAAATAAATAAAATGTTAATTATAAAAAAAAAATATTAAACATAATAAGTAATGAATTCGACCACGTTAGACGAAGTCGAACTTGGTGAACTATACATTTTTGATGATATAAATTCTTGGAATTCGTCATTATCCGAAAACATATTTAAATTCAATATATTATTTCTAGTAAGAGTTGGGAAAGACTTTGGAATAAACTTAACTGTGGGAAAAACCAAGGTGATGAGATTATAAGCAGGCAAGAAGGTAGTGTTAATATATCCTTAGAAGAAAGATTATACTAAATATTTGGGATGTCTGGTGAAATGGGATGGAAGTTGTACTGAAGAAATAAGAAATAGAATAGCAATAGATAAAGGAGCATTTGAAAAGGTAAAAGCATCGTTAGCAGCACAAAACATTTCAATAGAATTAAGGAAAAGGCTTGCCAAATGTTTTGTTTGGAGTGTGGTGTTGTATGGTAGTGAATCATGGACTATTAAAAAGAAGAAAGAGAGATTTCTAGAAAGTTTTGAACTGTGGCTTTAGAGAAGAATGTTAAAAGTGAAATGGTCGGATAGAGTAAAGAATGAGGACGTTTAAACAAGAATAGTTGAGAAAAGGAAATTGTTAGAAACCATATGCAAGAGAAAAGCATCTTGGTTAGAACATATGCTACTAAGAAATTGTCTACAATAAAGAATAATAGTGGGAAAAGTAGAAGGAAAGAGAGGAAGAGGAAGAAGAAGAATTGGAATGCTGGATGATGTTAAAAGGGGAAGAAAATATGAACAATTGAAGAAAGATGCACAGGATAGAAGAAAATGTAGAGCGTCCAATTGAAACCTGTCGTAAAGACAGTTACCCCAGAGAGAAGATATTATTTCAAAATATTGGCAGCATAAAAACTAATTTACATTACTTAATTGCTAATATTGCCAATAAAATCCAAATTATTTGACTCAATAATCTTGATGGAGGTTAATATACTTGTAAAATATGATGATAGATTATTTCAATATTCCTGGCTTTGATAAAATATACAAACTTAGAAAACATTCTCGAGGAGGAGGAATCGTTATGTTTTCCAAATCTGAATATTCAGTAACAATGAATGATGATTCTATTTCATATGAAAGTATATTATGTTATGTAAGACACCAACCTACAAATGAAATTTGTATTTTTTACATTATATAACTTACAGATGTTTCTTAACCAATCAAATCTTTTTATAAATGAATTTAAATATAATTTGCTATTAATAAAAAAAGGAAATAATAATAATAACTATAAAATGTATGTGCATAGAAGACTTTAATATTGACATCCACTGGCAAAATGAAATAAATAATATTACGAACAATTACTTTGAGAATTTGTACAATCTTTGTTATATTATTCACATCTATAGAACCACCAGAAATTGTACTATAAAAACCAATACCACACAAACATTTATAAATATTGTTTTTCCCACGTGGTATATTATAATATCAAATCCTATATCATCAAATGTGATATTCAGATCATTATGGAATTCTAATATAAAATGAAAAAAAAAGACAATTTAAATTCTCTTTATTAAAATAATAACTTACAGAAAAGAATTTTGACAGATTAAAATTATATATTAACAAAATTAACATGCTTAACTTCAGAAAACAAAGACTACAATAAAAACCGGAATACATATATATAAAAAATAAAAAAAATAATGAGCAAGTTGAAAACGATTATAGAATATAGCAATAATATCCGTGACGCCGACGCACTGGTAACTGCTAATAAATAACTGCTTGGCTATTATTAGCGTTTTTGTTTAAAAACTTCCCTAATTTTTCAAATAGTACAACAAATAGGTCTAACTTTAGAAACATCTCATTTCTTTAAATATTGAGATATAACATTTGTATAGAGATAGTTATGTTGTGCATTTCATCTAGTTTAAAAATATACTAATTTATCTCAGTTGCAGAGGATCACAGCATAGAAGTTAAGTCAGATGTATGAGAGAAGAGTGGTGTCAGTGTGGACACCATCAAATCTGCCATGTTTGATAAATTAAAGTGGTAATATAGCGGCATTCAATTACAACTTATTTAAAAAACAACTTATGAATATTTATAACACATCCTGTAGAACAACTTCAGAAAGGTTTGATATAAAAAAAAGTTAGATTTTGGGAATTTTTGCACCACGATTACTGAATCGAGCCTACTGTGCCTCACACTATTTTTAACATAGCTGATAGCGTTAAATGAACAATTAACTTTTAAAAAGTAGAATGTTTATTTCAAAATGGCTTTGCACGATCTTTTACTAGAAAAACTAGCCCTGATCTGGCTGCGATCTTGATATTACAGTACGCAGCAAGTCACTGCGGCCGCTGGCCATTGAGATACCGTGTTCAAAACTTTAACCCTTTAATTTCATTGTAATAGCATCATGTAATGGATATTAATATAGATCGGGTTTTCAAGAATTCATTTCATGACAACCTGTATATTGATAAATTTTTACGTATGAAAGAATTGTTAGTAACTATGATTTCTATGATTTTACAATGAAATTATGTTTAATTAGTTTTTCAATTTCGATGTACTGATATTGATTCTCTGTTTTCTCATCCATGTAATCGTTCAACGACTGTTACTGTTATTGATGTAATGCAGAAATAAAGGAATTTGAAAATCAGAGGACAAATGTCTAAGTAAATTATTGTACTTAAAAATGTAATTTATAAATTCCTTAGCCATTTTTTATTGCATCCGAAGAGAACCCCAGGTATCAACAAATTCAAGAAGGAATAGCAATTGTACCTCGATTTGCTTTCGACATTTCAATTCATATAACAAAGGTAAGATTACTATTATTATTTAAAACTATACATCCACACATCAAACATTCTTTAAAACTTTTAAAAATTAATTGGAAAGTTAATTGTTTGTAAACCATTGCATTACGTAATTAATTTCTCACATCGTTCAAAGGAAAATAGACGACACCTTTCGCGTCGTATTGTTCAGGAATCAAGTCTAAGAGATAGTTAGGAGATCGTTAAATAGTGAACGGGAGAGAGAGAGATCTGATTTGGAGCGGGGAAACGTTGGCTTTGGCGGGAAGTTGGGAGTTAATGAGAAGGTTTGTTTGGGCGGGAAAATTGGCGGACCGAAGAGAGATCGCAGTTTTTTAACACGAGGTGTTGAGGAAGAGAAGCCATTTCCAAATTTGGTGGAGGCCTGGGCCATCATTTAGATTGGTAGATTGATTGTGGATCCCGCTTTGAGAATTTGCACACATTCTTCAATGTTCCTGGAGTGATCGGGAATGCTAGCGTGGGTGGTGACGGCGGTAGTTTTCAGTTTTCTGATATCTTTTCTAATTTAAATATTTAATATTATTGTACTTAAAATAGTCCTGTGTGTTATAAAATTTCCAAGCACTGATTACAAATCATTCTATATGTTCAACATTGTATCCTTAATGTTGTTGGTATACGAAAATCATTTCCCATAATTTACATATCCCCCTAATTTACACCATTTTTTCAGGTTCCCTTGAAAAGTATAAAAAAGGGATTCGACTTTTATAGATTTTAATCAGCTTTATAAACAATGACCATCGTAGAATATCCACAAAAACTATTCATTCTCAGAATGTAAATTACTAAAAACGTACACCTTTAAGGATTCACTTATCTTGTTTTGGAAATTTGTTCCCAAGACAAACTGTCGAGGTTCATATCTCTCATCAGCTGGATTCGCCCAGTACTCATAGCTCAGCCGAATCCAAAGAAACAAACAAAAGATAAAATGAAACAAACCAAGGACCTTTGATTTAAAAAAAAATCAAAAAACAAATTAAGAATAAAGGCAATAAATAAATAAATTGCCTTTTGTTTATGTTTCTTTGCCGTGCTGGCGTGGTCGTGCGGTCTCGGCGGCGGCCAGCCGTGGCGTCCAGTGCGCCAGTTCCTGGGTTCGAATCCCGGCAAGGGCATGGCTGTTTCAATTTCCTTTCCTGTGTTGTCCAGCCTCTTCTTCACTTTCTCTCTGGTCTGACGTCATTCCTTAATGGCGTCCTGGGGGAAGGCAACGGGAAACCACCCCCAGTATCTGTTCCCTAGTTTATCTACGGCTTCTCCTAGGGGTTCGCCCTTCGGTGGTCACTAGGTTCCGTAGACCGCGTAACTTCGTGTATACGAAGATCGCACATCATGATGATGATTATGTTTCTTTGGATTCCATGAGCTATGAGTGCTGCACGAATCCAACGGACGAGAGATACGAATTTCGTAACAGTCGGTCTTCAGTTCCCTGTATGAAATTTCCAAAAATAGCGTTGTGAATCTTTTAAACGTGTGCGTTTTTATGCTTATTTTTCTTATAAAATATATGTATTATGCACTTAAAATTTACTAATATAAAAACTTTACAATCATAAAAAATCTTCATTAGTATTAGCATTTAGTTGAAAAAGGATTCTCCGTTAAGTTGAACATCATTACAACGCTTTGCTTTGGTCAAATCGAGCATTTATCATTAAGACATATGATTGAAGTAGTTAATATATACAACACATATACAGGGCGGATTAGACTGATGAAAGTTCAATCAACCTCGAAACAGTACTCTCTCTATTCCCAGTACAAATACCAAAAAATAGCTCAGTGAATTTTCGCTTTGTTTTATTTAGTTATGTGCGTTATTTGTTTTATTTTACTGCAGTTAAAATAAACGTAGGTAATTTATTACATGAAATAAATGGTTATTATTGGTTAATATTAATCTGTGAAAAATCATTTCACTTAACTTTACGTAATAGGCGGATTTTCTAATGAAAACAACTTGTTGTCCAATATTATACAACTTGTTGAGCACACAGATAAGGCTAATAGCTGAATCACATGGCATTTTTGATACATATAATTGCTATCTACTAAGTAGGAGATGTATCCCAGGCATTCCAATTTTTCATCATTAATGAATTACTATCATAGTCCTTTGTTTTTATTTATTAAAAACATTTGTTATTTAAAAAAAAGCAACTTGTTTTTTTTAGACTTCTGATCGAGATCAGAAAACTTTTAATTCCGCTTTGTCTGTCGCGTGGATAAGTGTCGTTAAAATATCATTAAATTTTCATTAAATTATCATTAAGCAGAACAATGACAACAATCGTAACAATTGCGTCGTTTGCATTCACAACTATCACATTTATACTGATTATTGTGATTGTTGAAGAGCTGCATTATAAATGTGATTGTCAAAAGGCGCAATTGCTGCATTTATTGGAAATAAATAAAAAGAAAATTTAAGCAATATCAATGATGAAACGACATTGCAAAGCATTGTGATTGGCTTACTAATCTTTCTTCTTAATAAATAAAAAATTTTCAGCAATGTTTTTTCAGCCAAAAAAAAAGCCAAATTCCCTTGTAATTAAAGATTTGTACATAGTAATCACATATTAATGTATACTGTCAACTCGTTGTACCAATATACTAAAATTGTGCTAAAACAATGTAACAAAAAAAATCAAAAATAGAACAAAATGCAAATATCCTTCAGGATGTAAAAGCAAAAAAAAAATTTAAAAAAAAATTCAAGAGCACCTTATATAAAACTTGTAATGGATCCCTGTCTATCATTCCAGATTTATTTATTTAATGCTTAATTTTCCTTA
>JAFIDM010034441.1:46464-68023 GCA_023159025.1 Thereuonema tuberculata | reverse complement strand
GGAGAGGAGCAGGAGAGGTATTTGTTGGAACAGGGAACTGACTTTTATTATAAAGACACCGAGATAATTTTAGCGGACGGGAGTAGGCAGTAAACGGAAAAAGTATATAAAATTAACAGCTCGGTAATACAGGACGGGGAGAATGGAGAAGGAGCCTCCGAAATCGAATTTAGTTTTGAGGCCATAGTCATACCTGGATGTTTCGGTGACAGGTTGATCGGATTGTCAGCTCTAGATGATTATGAGTTTAACATTTCTTTTAAAGACGGGAAGGTAAAAATTTGTGTGAATAATCATCGTGTGGTTAATAAAGCCAGGGTATTGGCGGGAAAAGGTGATAAAAGAGAAGAGTTACAGAGGTTAGTCAATTTCAAGCGGGAAAATTCTCCCAAGAATAATGAAAAATATCGTGGATACACGCATCACATTGACACCAGGGACTATCCACCCGTCAAAAGAAAGTCATACACTTTTTCTCCGAATGATTGGAACGCAATCCATCAAATTGTATTGGATATGGAGGAGAGAGGCGTGGTATCGAAAACGGAGTCAAGGTGGAGTTTACCGTTCTTCTTGCGGAAGTGCAAAGGCAAAGAACCGAGGTTCATAATCAATGCCAGAGAGTTGAACGCTGTAACTAAAGGTATTTCGTATTTTACTCCTAACATTAAGGAAATTATCCGTGAATTAAAAGAACGCAAGGGTGCTTTCGGTCGTGGACTTGAAAGAAGCCTATTGGCAAATACCTTTCGACGAAGAGTCTAGGAAAAAGGTTGCATTTTCCGTTTATGGGTTAGGGACATATTGTTAAAACGTGGTAGTGTTTGGATTAAAAAATGGCTCAGCTTGCCTCAACAAAGTGTTAGACAATGTGTTGGGAGCAGAATGGCAGCCATTCGTAATAAGGTATATGGATGATTTGTTAGTAGCGACTCCCGATTGGGACGCACATTTGGTTGTAATAGAAGCTTTGATCGATAGGTTGGACGAAGTTAATCTGCACATTAACCATGAAAAGAGTGAGTTTGGCAAAAATAAAATTGAATTCTTAGGATTCAAGGTAGATAAAGAAGATATACAGCTGTTACCTAACCGAGTTAGGCCTATCACCGTTAGACCAATTACCCGATTCCTAGAACTCCTAAAACAGCTTAAACGACTTATGGATATGGCTTCATATTACAGGGATTTCATTGCTCGGGCTAGTTTAGTTAATGAACCTTTAAGGAGGCTGTTGAGAAAGAGGGAGAAGTGGATTTGGGGGAAGGACCATGATGAAACTTTCCGTTTGCTTAAAGGGAGTTTGTCAAGCGAACCTGTGTTGACGCAACCTGATTTTGAGAAGGAGTTCATAATCTGTTGTGACACCTCCGGGGAGGGGATAGCTAGCGCTTTAATGCAGGAGTGTGGAGGAATTGAGAAGATGATTTCGTACGCCAGCAGAGGATTGAACGGTTCGGAGAAAAATTTCTCAATGCCTGAATTGGAATGTTTGGCTGTGGTATTTGGTGCGGAACAGTTTAGATCTTACGTGGGAGGAAGCAAGTTCACTGTGCACACGTATCATAGCGCTTTGCGTTATCTAAAGTCCCGTCAGAATGCTTCTAGTCGTACAACGAGGTGGAGTATGAAATTGCAAGAGTACTATTTTGAAATTAAACATCGTAAAGGATCAGAAAATATAATCGCGGATGCATTATCGAGAGTTCACTGCAATTGTATGAAGTTAGAGAACGATGAGTGGATGGCTTCTCAAAGGGATGACAAATATTGTTATATAAGGAATAAAGAAATTGAAGAAGGTAAACAAGAGAAATTTCGAAAGGGTGAATTTGTGATAGATCAGGGATTGCTTTTGAAACGGAGGTGGGATGAGAGGAAGAAAGAGTATAAATATAAAATTGATAGTACCCGAAAAATTATTGGAAACCACTATCTGGGCTTGGCACGAGGATCCGGAAGTGGAAGGACATAATGGAGTTTATAAAACCTTCCTAAAAAGTTGGAAAGATGGACTGAGGCGGTGGTGATAAGTCCGCTCAGGCAGAAAAGGTAGTAAAATTTTTGAAAAGCATATGCTATAGATTTAGTTTTCCCACGAATATAATTAGTGATAATGGCTCACAATTTCGTTCAGAAATATTCAGAAAATTTTGTAAAGATTACAATGTTAAACATCGTTTTAATTCTCCTTATCATGCACAGTCAAATCCGGCAGAAAGGTAAATTGGAAGTATAAAATCTATGCTGAGGTCGTACATCCAGGAAAATCATTCCCATTGGGAAAATTATTTAGATCAATTGCTGTTTTGCATGAGGGGATCTGTAAGTGAGGCAACGGAATTCAGCCCGGCATATGTTTTGTTTGGCAGGGAAATACATTCTAACTTCGAGTGGGAAATGGGAGGAGGTTCGGTGGAGAGCAAGTGTTACATCGCAAATACAATTAGAGATATAAAGGAGAAAATTGATGAACAGAGGCGAGCGGCAGCTGAGACGGATAAAATTAGATAGGATTTGCGGAGCAGAGACGAAATGTTCTATTGCGAAGATCTGGTTTTGCTTAAGAGCCACCCAGTATCGTCTAAGGTAGACAAAAGGGCTGCAAAACTGAAGAACCACTTGTAGTACATAAGGTGATTTCTAGATTGAATTACGTCTTGAAACTCTTGGCTGATCCCTCCGTGAAAAGGAGAGCCCACATTGTGGGTATGACCATACGTGGTCCGGGAGAAGATCAACGACCCACTCCATGATGTTTACTCGCGAGGCAAAGGTATACGGAGGTCTTTAGTAGAGAAAAGAAAGCTCGTTCCAACCCACGGGATGGTGACGAGGAGTAAAGGGGCAGCTAGACTACGCGGTAGTCCGTGCTGTACGTGCCCAATTCATCGCGGGCGAGTTCATTGGTTGTTAATTCTAAATCTTGTCATTGGATAGAGATACAAAATCGAGGTGGAGTTACTGAAAAGCCGGAGTCTGTATGTAGGCGTTTTGGTATTGTGATGATGTGTTTGCACCACCCGGCCTCTGTCTTTTGTGCCTCAGACAGGTACGGTGGGTCGGTTATCTTTTTAAGCATCACTGCGGTGGCATAACCTATTGTTGGGGCAACCCGCCACATTATTTTTATTTGCTGGAAAGCACTATGATGAGTTTTCTTTTGTTTCATGTTGATTTGGAAGTTGTGATGGACGTAGGTGAGTTCTTGGTGGTGAGAGACGGCTTATATTATGGCGGGCGTTGGTGTCTGTTAAAAAATGAGTGTTTGATGTCTTTAGGTAAATTTTCGGGGGCGAAAATTTTCTTTGAGGGGGGATGTGCTGTGAATCGTGCCAGATGAGATGAAGAATCATTAATATTATCGTTAAAAAATTGTTTTGCCTTCTTTCTATTATTTTTGATTATAACATATTTTGGAGTGAGTTAAAAAAAATTTTTAATCGTTGAATTAATTTTGTCTGTTAAATGGTAGTGAAGATTATGTGTTTAAATTTTGTATTTTATTTTTAGGATGAAGGTTAAGAATTCATTGTGATTTTTGTGTTAAATTTAAAATATTGTTGTGTGTAAAATAAGAATCCGTGTGAAAAGATTGTTTTAGGAAGGGGAATTGTGTTTCCTAAATTAATATAGAATTCTCATGGGAACGGAGCAGTTACAAGGTTTACACGGAGAAGGGGAGATGTGGGGTCATGTGACTCGAGTGTGATATTCTGATTGGTGGAGTAGAAACCGAAACTTTGTTTTTTGGCGAGAAAAAGGAGGGAAGGGAGTTTCCTCCGGGGTCAAGACAGATTTTACCAGGGGTTTGTGTCGTGCGTTTAGTGCCTTAACTCCGGGATGGCGGAGGTTTATCGTCGATAACCGCACGCGTGTGTGATCAATAATTATCATGGCTGGAATGTTTCTAGCAGGCAATCCAGACAATGTCTTGACAGGGAAACTCATGCCCATCTCAGAAATGATATTATGTCAACGAAGGGAAACGTCGCAAATGGTGGTCTCCCTAGTTTCGACATATGCAAGGCGGGAAGGCCGGACCCATCAATGGAGGTATGCGACGGACGAGACAAATTCGACCCGTAGCAACGAGACGAATAGTTCGTAAGTAATTTCCTATTTTCCTAAGACGAAGAGGGACCTGCCAAAAGAAATAAAAGAACAATTACTTTCTTTGAAGAAATTGGATAGAACATGATGTGTGCACTTAGCAAACTCCACTGAATTTGTGTATCGTACTGTAGGTGATAAAATTAAACTTTGTTTCGTTAACAAAAGCAGGTCAAATGAGTACTCTAAAATGTGTTAAAGTCAGTAAAATAGATTCTGTCTGATTGTAAGAAGAAACGAGAGAGAGATTAAGCTTCCTCCATAAAAAAAAAAAACTGTTAGAAAATCGAGCCGGGAGGAGTAAACTCTATTCTAAAACAGGGGAAAGGCAGAACAGACATAACCTAGGGAGAAGCCATTTTCGATGGAGGTTGAAAGGATTCTAAATATTTAATCATATATTCATATATATTCATACAAGTCTGGAAAACATATATTTAATTATTGTGGAAAAAAAACTGTTTGTTTGAAGGTTTAATCGATTGAATAGACTTTCACATTAAAAGAACAGCTCAAAAAAAAATGTGGGCTCCGGCTGAGTTTAATGGAGTTTATTAGAGAATGTTACCTACTGTTTACCTTTATGATTTGAATTTAAGCCAAAGATTTAGGCATAAGTTGGGTATGCCAAATATAATATATAAATATATCTTTGTATTCTGGTTTTGAAATATAATCATTTATATGTTTACATTTTGGGGGATGACAATGTTTAGGTGCGATTAAAAGGAGGCTCGGGAAGGGGTTGCTACGTGGGAGGAAAAGAGATCTCAAATGGTCATATAGATTAGGGGTTCTAAGGGTTTGTACTTTATAGATATATCGTTCTATGTAGTAAATCAAATATGATAGTAACTTCGTGTTTTTGAAGGAAGAGAAAATTGTGAGAGGTAGTTGTTAATAAAATACTGTTCTCATATTAACACTAAACAAGTCTTGAATTGTTCATTCATTTACATTTTTATTACATACATGTTTTGAAAAGGGGATAAAGTCTATAAACAGTGGGGGGGGTGTTTAAAACTTGTTAAATTAATAAAGAAATTCTTTATCTCATCTCATGAAATAGAAGAAAACATTTAATCGTTTGAAAATAGTATTACTAGTTATTATTATAGTTATTCCCCCCCACCCCAAGTTTGTCCCGTGGTTCTTATCGTTGGAGCCTGACCTCCTGCGCCCCGATAGGCCTGTACAGGCCTGCAGCTGGGGTTGTTGAACTTTATTGTAGTTATTGATCTATTATTGCTTCGTTTATCTTGGTCAGTTCTCCGATCAGCTGTTAATTTTTGGCGGGAAAAACCAGGACCCAGCGCCGCCATTTTGTTTCCGGTTCGTCGTTATTTAGTATCTGTCTTAATTGGTGTTGGTTCATTTTTGGGGTATTGTTTTGATCATTGGAGATAAAGCATTGGTGAATATTGTCGTGGTTGTGTTCACTACTCCGTGCTTCATTCACAGAAGTGTCAGGCTGATAGCAGAGACGAAAGTTATTGAGGATAAATATTTTTATTATTTTTACGAACCCGAATTGTTATTATACCCAGAACACAGGGTGTCAGTAGGTAGGGGGGTTTGATCTACAGTACCATAAACGAGAGTGGATCTTCATCTGAGTGAACCTTTATAAATCTTAAGTATAAATTGAAACTTTATTTCTATATAGACTGAAGTGCAAAACTGAAGCCAATGAAGGCTTTACAAGGACCTCGCTTCAGTGCGTCCAATCTGTACTCCTCAAGTTTCAATAGGACCTCATCGTATAGACGTAATTTCTCTGAAATTGTCCCTGGTAAGTTAAAACGTCTCTGGAACTTTCGGTCACAGGGAAATCGGCCATGGCTGTGGAAGTCTTCTTGCTTAGTCGCTCGTTCTTGTATGAACGTCTCTGGACCCTGTGGTGTCAGGTAAGTCGGCAGCGGCGGAGGATGTCTTCTCTCGTAGTCGCTCCTACTGGGCTTATGCCCAACAACGTAACCTTCTCTGATGTCCTGTCTGGAGACCATAGCGTGGCTCTCGGCTACCAAAACACTCTTATCTCCCGGTCTGAAGACTTCTCGTGGCTCTTGGCCACCAGACTTTCTCTTAAGCTAGGCTCTGTAGTCCTAAATAAAGCAGAAGGCCGCCTTGTTCTCAACCCTGGGCTAATAAATTTAAAACGGGGACGCTAGGCTGAACGATTCGAGTCCTTGAGCGGGAGGGTGGCCAAATCAACGGGTAACAATATATCCAGAATTCTAAGATACAAAAATTTTGAGGAACAATAAGAAAGTTCTGAAATTATGATTATAAAACTTTGCTCATGAAATTGACTGAAGCATGTCGCAACCTATTGCACTCATTTTTCTAAGCCTATTTTTGAAAATACGACATATATCAACATAAAAAGGTTGTATTTTCTTATATTTGTTCGTTGATAATAGTATCAATAATAATTAATTACAAAAAATTTAATCTCATACATGGAAGTAAATTTAGTACTTACTTTTTCCATAAAATATATCCTATTGTATATTTAGTGTGTATAACATATCAACATAAAAAGGCAGTATTTTGTTAAATTCATTCTTTGAATATTTTAATAAATTAAATATATCCTATTATAAATTTAGTGCAATTTCAGAAAGTCAATGTAAGGGAAACGATGTTATTTAGATACCTCGTTTTGCGGAGAATATCGTATTTGGAAACATTAGAGAATGTAGTTTCTATTGACTGATTTTATAGATCTGTTTTAAGAACAACAACAGAGACATTAAAGTAAGAATTAAAACCAAATTGTTGATCTGAAAATCGTTAAGCCATAACTTTATTCGAGGAATTTTATTAATTAAAATTAGTTCTAATTTACATTATCGAGACGTATTTTCTTTAAGTATAGTTTTGTAATATCTCATGCTATCAAAAGTTTATATTTGCCTAAAATTAACTGGTGTTTAGATGTAAAAAGAACTTTGAGATAGAACAACCTACATTTCTCTAACGAAAATACAGTTACTCAAACACACACCGTTTCAAACCGAACATTCCTAAAGATATTCCAAAGAAATTACAATGAGAAATTGCAATAACAATTTTTTTTCTAGTTATCATATATTTCTTTCCCCAAAATTGCTGTTTTCTTAGTTTTTCAGTTTTCATTTTCTTAAATATATATAGGAACTAAATAAATACTGAATATTTCTTCAAATCAAAAGATATGAAGTTATTTTCAAGCTTACAACAAGGTAAAAATCTGCTAACTAATTTCTTTGTCGGCACATTACGAAATACATTTGTATGCGTGAAATTTTGTTTATAAAAGAAAAATTTTGTTTATAACAGAAAAGTAAAACAAATACTGTTGGAAATAAATTACACAAAGATTAATTTAAACACATCATGAAAATGTATTTAAAAAAAATCATTCTAATAGTGCTTCTAATAATTTGTTTAGATTTCTATTCATTTACAAATAATCAGTAACTATTATCATAGACATAGTTAATAGCGACAGTAATAGAAATACATGACACTACTCAAAGCCATTTGTAGTTAGATCGCACAACCGGAATGGCATCAAATTTAGTGGGGAGACTAATGAAGACATAGAAAGAAAGATTCGGCGAAAAAAGAAACTAGTTCCAAAAGTCGCCGATAGGGGAAATGTGGCGCCGTGCAATTTAAAAAATAGTTGCAAAGGACAGACAAATGAATCAAACATCATCTTATTTGCAGCACATTCATTTCCTATGTGCGGATATGCCTCAGATTAAATACGATCACATTTCTTGTGGACCATGATTTCTATCCGAAGTCTAAAGAAATATGCATTACAGCCTGTGATACAATATCCTTTAAAGTAGTGACGTTCGTGTCAGCGCCAGACAGACCTTGGACTTTAAGTCACCCTACAGCTAAAAGTCGCATGGAGTTAAATCCGGAAAGCGAGGCGGTCATGCAACCGGAAAGAAGCGATTGATGACTGTTTCATCTGTAAAGTGATGCCATAGAAGCTGCTTTGTAATGTGTGGTTGTGCTCCATCTTGAATAAAAATTATTTCGCTGAGACGTAGTTTTTGCTGAAGTTGCGGAATGAAGAAACTGTCCGTTTCTATGAGATAATGGAACCGGCTACTGGTCCCTTCGGAGTATAATTCTCAGAAAAAGATCTTCCTATGATAAAAGCAGCTGTGAGACTCTGATTTTTGGTGAATGTACTGGTATTGCCTGAAACGGTTGGGATGGTTCGGGATGCACAAATTCGACAATTTTCTGTTGATAATCCAATCTAGATAAAACTGGCCATCATTTATACACAGAATTCTCCAAGGCCAATCATCATCAACTTCCATTGCTGGAAGAAATGGGAGAGTTAATATCGGTCTCCTACCATAATCGTTCTGTTGGAGTTGCTCTACACTGCTGATCTTGTATGAATAAAAGTGGATTTATTTCCGCAAGACATTCCATACCGTGGCATATGTCAAATTCTTCTTCCCATGTGTTCTTTAGTCTCCCTATCAAATTTGGTGCCATTCCGGTTGATCGATCGAGCCACAAATGGCTTTGAATAGTATCAGTTTAATTACGGCTACTTTGTATTACCTAATTAAAATAGAAATTCAGCATTTTCCCCCCAAAATTTTTAGTGAAATGAATGAGGCTTTTTTTTATTATTAATCTAAATAGTGGCATGAAAATTATTAAAAAAGTATTATTCTGTATTTTCTATAAAAAAAAAAAAAAATTGATTGCAGTAAATATTAATGAATTGAAAGTTCATTGCTTTGAATTACAATTCGATTTTAATTATCTTTCTGATAAGATAACTCTTTTGACCAATAGACCAAGAGCTGGTTCATAAAGGGCATTTAGTTATTACAAATTGATTCAGCGTAATACATTCTTTTGGAATTAGATACATAAATGACCAAGTCAAAGAAAAAGTTGTGGTAAAGCAACAAATTAATGGTGACCCAGTAAAAATTGCCAAACTCGACCTAAAGTTCACTAACGAAAAGTTGAGAGAGTATCTACTGCGAACGACTGTCGACTGTCCATTGGAAAAAAAGTGAAGTTTGCGAATTAATTCTTGGAAAACTAGTAACTCGATCGACTTGAATTTTGATATTCTTTACTATAGAGTGTCTACTATATAAATTATATTTTTATTCGAACTTATCTACAGCAGTTTGAAACACAGTCGACTGTTCATTTGCGGAAACATACAGTTTGCTTTCTCTGCATTTTTCGGGACAGACAGAAATAAATACCTGATACCAATAATGTTTGGGCTTCAGAACACGATGGGGAAGTCCGTTTCCCGATCGCACTTTCTGTTCGAGAGCTGTTAGAGAGCTGTTAGAGAGGAAAAGACATGAACTGACGAACGGACTGGGCAAATTCAAGAGCCCCCATATTGTTTGGTAATAAAATCAACTCCAAATCAAATATCTACTGAAAGGTCTGTAAGAAATAAACTGAAAACTGTAAAACTAAGTAATTAGAAAGAACTTCGTGTATATTTCTTCTATTTCTTCTAACTAATGCTAGAGTTCACTTTTAATTTTTTTCTCTTTACTATAATGATGAAAACAACGAAATTTCTGCCGACAGTATTTTATAGTTTGTTTCGAGTTAATCCCACGCCATTCTTCCAGTATCTCTAAACATATATTGAATATAACAAATGAATATAACATATTCATCACTCCGCTTCAGAACGATATGTAGACCATCTTCAAAATACTCGCATTTTATTGCCTTTATATTTATGTATTTAATTAGAACTGTGTAGAGTGGCCAGAATTTACTCATTTCATACAATAACGCACTAAATTATTGGGTGAGTGCAAAAGTTCTACCCGGTTTGGGATATGAAAATTTGCAGTGGAATTGCCTTTACAACATGACATTGTAATGACGCAAATCGTCTGTCAATCAAACATGTGGATGCCTCACATATATGCATCATTTCTCACAAAGTTAATCATCTCCAAAAAAATATCAGAGGGTGTAACATGGAACGCAAGAAGGAGTATATAAGACATTGTTTGTTATACGAGTTCGATAAAAAGAGTACGTCAGCCGCAGCATGTCGCAATGTTTGTCAAGTTTAAGGGGGGGATGCAATAGACGAAAGCTCATGTCCTCGATGGTTTCGTAAATTTAGGGAAGGAGACAGAAGCTGCCAATATCAGGCTAGGAGTGGACGGCCATCAAACGTTGGAGAGGACGATATTGACCAATTCATTAAGAACAGCCCGAACCCAACCATGCAAGAATTAGCGGAGACCTTCAACGTTCAAGAGATGGCTGGGTAAGTTGGGTTTTACAAGAAAAGTTGGATCGTTTGGTTCCACATAACCTCACAGCTAAGCAACGGGATGACCGAATCGCCACCTGTGTTTCCTTGCTTTCCCGGTACAAAAATAACCCATTCTTGACACGAATTGTGACAGGAGATGAGAAGTGGGTTATGTACCATAACGTACAGCGTCGTAGGATTGTGTGTCGCCCTTCTGATCCACCTGCATCGACTTCGAGAGCTGAACTACTTCCCAAGAAGATGTTATTGAGTGTGTGGTGGGATGTGCAGGGTATAATTCACTAGGAGGTCCTGCCATTCAACCAAACCATCAATGTTGCCTTCTACTGTCTACAATTAGATAGGCTGAATTCAAATTTGGTACCAAAGCGGCCAGTTCTCATCAATCCTTTATCACGATAACGCCAGGCCACATCCTGCTGTCATCACTCGCCCAAAGGTACTGGGCTTTGGTTGGGAGGTTTTAACCCACCCTCATTATTCTCCTGACTTGGCACCAACCTATTTCGTGTGTTGAACAATTCCTTCAGTCAGAAAATCTTTGATGATCTTGATGCTGTGAAAACTGCCATCCAGGACTTTTTTGACTAGAAACCGCCGGATATTTACCGCCGTGGGATTCATATCCTACCAGAAAGATGGCAAGAGGTTCTAGATAGCAATGGGGAATGGGCACAATGATAGGTACTGTTCATTTTGCATGTATTTGCTATTGTTTATTTTTAAGAAAAACGGGTAGAGCTTTTGCACTCACCCAATAAATATTGTAACCCGTTTTAAACTGATTATTATTGATTCATTACACTACATTCCTTCCTTTTATCGACTTCGGCCAACTAGGGAGCACATGTTAGCCCAAGCTGACAACGTCCTGCGAAGCTAGGAAATTCGAGAAGGGAAACGATAATCACATCTCGTCTATAATGACCCTGAGAGTAAGTCTTCGGCAGAAACGGATGAAACACAGAAGATGAAAGAAATAGCCATGGCCACGCCGGATTCAAATCCATGTTTCACATAACGGCCCCCGGCAGACCGCCGCGCCGCTCTAGATCGCTCGACCATGCCGGAACGGCTATTACATTACATTATTATATTATACATTTCCTCTTCCCTGTGCGAAGCTTTCTCTATCTGCAATACTCCTTCATGCTTTCGATAGCCTGCCTCCGTTGATCTGCAGTCCAGGTTCTTCCAGTCTTCATGACTCGTTCTGCGACTTGAAACACTTCCAAATTTTTCATTATATTTCTAAATGTATTTCTGTCTACATTTCGACCTCTGAGATGTTTAATATTTCCATATCCCTATTTACTTCTTTAATCCATGCTGTAGTGGTCATCTTTCTTCAGAAGAATTCAAAAATCTGTTTAGCAAGTCTATTCTCATTCATTCTATACAAATGTCCCAGGAACGTCGCCTTCTCTTCTTCATGGTCTCCGAGATTCTTTCCACCTTCTGGTAAACTTCTTTGTTACTCCTAAGTTTCCACCCACTTTCAGTCTGAACAACACCCATAATTTTTCTGAGGATTCTTCTTTCCAAGACCTCTACTTTCTCCAGCTTATAGTTCATGGCCAGGCATTCACTAGCATATAGGCATTCACTGTTTTGACCACAGTGTTATAGTGTGTTATTTTAGCATTCCAAGATAAACACTTCTTATTGTAGATGTTTTTTGTCAACCTATATGCTCTGTCCATTTTTGAAATCCGGTCTGTCACAGCGGCTTTTTCTAATCTATTTTCCTGTATGGTCTCACCCAGGTACTTGAACTTCTTGACCCTTTCGATTCGTCCCTATTTCGGTTTCCAAGAATTTTGGTCCATCTTTGATGTTTGTCATGAATTTGGTCTTTTCTGTTGTAATCCTCAATCCTGTTTGTCTTGTAATTTTTTCCAAGAGATTAATTTGAATGATCGTGATCTCTGGACTTTCCGATAATATAGCAAAGTGATCTGAGAAAAGCCAGGCAGTTGACCTTAATCCCTTTCGACTTTCTCCCTAGGCATATCGGAGTTATCCCTTGAAGTTCAAGCTCCGAGTTCCAAATTCTCACAATCTTTTCCAGGACGCAGTTGAATAGAAGCGGGGATAGACCATCACCTTGCCTCACGCATGTCTTGATTTCAAACGGTTGCGACAGATGCCCCAAGAATTTCACACAAGAAGTTGTGCCTGTTAGGGTCTCTTTGATTATATTTGCCAATTTTCTTTTAATTACATTACATTATTGTTTCTTTTTTCTTTTCCAGATTTATAATGGACAACACTACAGTGTCCGTATCGGAGCGACCGAGCGGTCAGTACGTTGGTATGCCATGAGGCCGTGTGCCAACATCTGGGTTCGATTCCCGGACGAGGACTTGACTGTTTCAATTGCCTTTCACGTGTTGGCAGCCTCTTCTTCGCTGTCTGCGGTCTGATGTGATTCCTTAATGGCGTCCTGGGGCAGGCAACGGGAAAACACCCCAGTATCTGTTTCCTAGTAATGGGCGGCTCTCCGGTTAAAGGCCAAGGCGTTGGCCTTCAGAACAAAGGCAATTTTATAATATTTTAATGTGTTAAACTTTTTATCTACGTTTGTGGTTCGGCGTCTAAAAACAACTAATATTTGTAATTACTATTAATAAATGATGATTTGCAACATATCATTTCTCCAACATATAATAATGCACTGCATTAAATTTTGTAACCCGTTTTAAACTGATTATTTTTGTTTCATTACATTACATTCCATCCTTTTATCGACTTATCGATAATGGCGAACTATTGACCAATGTGCTAGCACAACCTGACAACTTCCGAGGAAGCTAGGAAATTTGGGAAAGGAATAAGAATCACATCCTGTCCATAATAACCCTGAGAGACTAAGTATTAGGTAGAAACGGATGAAACACAGAAGAAGGAACAAAACAGATTTTTCCAAATTTTTTACAATACTATAGTAGTTTTTCTTAATGTATCCGTAATTCTAAGAAACGAAAATTTTGAGGAACAAATGCTTTAAGAATTATCAAGTTTAACGTGCTGAAAACAATTCAATGAAAACCAAAAGCAAGATAAAAGCAGCACATGTCTAAATTAAATTGTCTTTTTGAATCAATTTATCGGATAGAATTGGGAACAGCTGTTTCGTCCTTTATTGGGACTCATCAGCCAAATCCTCCTTCCCGATAAAAAAACTCAGAAAGGCAGGGATATATCTGGTGGCCACCGCCACACCTGGCAGTGAACCCCGAAAACAAAAAAGGCAAGAAAATTAAAATGCGTGTTATTTGTCACGTCCAATAAGTTTTAGCCTATAACCCATAGGCATGACGGCATTTAATAAGAACTAAAGGTTCAAAAATAAAGTAAACAAACCAAAATAATCAATTTCAATGTGCTGAAAATAATTCAGTGAAAACCAAAAATAAGATAAAAGCAGCACACATGTAAATTAAATTGTCTTTCTGAATCAATTTATCAGCAGGAATTGGGAACAGCTGTTTCATCCTTATTTAATTTAGACATGTGCTGCTCTTATCTTGTTTTTGGTTTTCATTGAATTGTTTTCAGCACGTTAAACTTGATTATTTAGTTTGTTTACCTTATTTTTGAACTTTCAGTTCTTATTGAATGCCTTTATGCCTAATGGTTATAGGCTAAGGCTTATTGGACGTGTAGAATAACAAGCATTTTAATTTTCTTACTGTTTTTGTTTTCGGGGGTCACTGCCAGGTGAGGTGGTGGCCACCAGATATATCCCTGTCTTTCTGAGTATTTTTATCGGGGAAGGTGGATTGGGCTGATGAGTCACAATAAGAACGAAACAGCTGTTCCCAATTCCTTCCGATAAATTGATTCAGAAAGACAATTTAATTTAGAAATGTGCTGCTTTTATCTTGTTTTTGGTTTTCATTTAAATACTTTAAGAAATTTATGAAATTATGATTATAAAATTTTAACTTTGTTCATGGCTTTCATGAAATTGACTGAAGCCTGTTGCAACCTATTCTAGTCATTTTTGTAAGCCTATTTTGGAAAATACGATAGATATAAAAAAGACAGTATTTTCTTATATTTGTTTGTTGATTATTGTAAGAAATAATTGCAATAAATTTCATCTCATACATAGAATCAAATTTAATACTTATCTTTTCCATAAAGTATATCCTATTGTATATTTAGTGCAATTTCATAAATTAAATGTAACAGAAATGATGTTATTTAGTTACCTGGTCTTGAGTTGAATATCGTATTTGGAAACGTTAGAGAATGTTATTTCTGTAGAAATAAAGCTTAACGTGCATTGCAAGTATTAACAAAACAAAAAAAATTTTTGTAATGCACCTAAAAAATTTTCTGTTTTGTTAATGTAATTTCTATTGACTGATTTTATAGATCTGTTTTTATGTTTCCTTTTCTCGAGTAAATGACCTTTACGACTGGATTCGTTTGTATGTTTTATCTTTAATCTAAATCAACAGAGACATTAAAGTAAGAATTAAATCAAATTGCTGAGCTGAAAATCGTTAATACATAACTTTTTTCGAGGAATTCTATTAATTAAAATAAGTTCTAAATGACATTATTGAGATGTATTTTCATTAGTATAGTTTTGTAATATCTCATGCTACCAAAAGTTTATATTTGACTAAAATTAACTGGTGTTTAGATGTAAAAATAGTTTTCAGAGAGAACTACCTAAATAATGGCTGAGTTTTCATTAGATTTTTCTAATGAAAATACATTTACTCAAACACACACCTTTTTAAACAAAACGTTTCCTAAAGATATTCCGAAGAAATTACAATGAGAAATTGCAATAACAAGATTTTTTCTTGTACTTATATATTTCTTTCCCCAACATTGCTCTTTTCTTAGTAAATGTAAATTTTTAATTGAAAGATTTTGAATCAAAAGATAAGATAGACTAGTATGAAATATATAAGTTGAAGCAGGAGGCGATTTGGAGACTTCAAAGAGGTAAAACGGGAGTTTCAAGCAGGAATTGACTAAAATATTGAGAAAATAATAAAAGATAGGAAGCAGAAAAACAAAACAAAAAAAGGGAGAATTAAATGAAATCTGATCTTTTCCATGGAATAAAGCAGGTAAAACAGAAGTGAAAAGTGAAGATTGGAAGGAAGTTATTAGTAAAAATATAATACCAGAGGTATGGAAGGAAAAAAATAGAGATATATATATAAAGGTGTTACCAGATGCACACAAATGGTTATATTCACAGACACAGAAAATGGAAAAAAATAACAGAAGAAGAGCAAGTATAGGAATTATAGTTGGCTGGAATAACCAACTAAATTGCAAACAAGAATTAGAAGAAAATGAAAAAGATGAAAATATAGTGAAAGTGAAGCTAAAAAATGCCAGTGAAATGATAATGTTGTACTTAGTCTACAATAATATAGGCATAGTGAATTTGTTAAAAAAATAGAAGCAACTATATATGAGAACATAAATAGAAGTGAAAATAAATAATAATAGGAGATATGAACGCAAGGACTAAACAAGAACAGAGTGTGAGTTACCAAGAAGAAAGGGAATGTATGTATAAAAGGAGATCAAGAGACTATTTGATAAAGTGGATAGAAAGATTCTATTTAAAAAAATTGGTGAGAATGGGATTAAAGGAAAATTTATTAAATGGTAGAAAAGAAATGTGTAAGGAAACAAAATATCAAATTAAGATAGAAAATGTATTGTCAAATAGTTTTTGGTCAAACAAAGGACTGAGGCAGGGGTGCCCACTCAGCTCTTTACTTTTTACTATATATTTATATAGAAGGTGTAGAAAAGAAGTTGAAGGAGGCAAGTACAGGAGCTATTAAGATGGGGCAAAGTAATATAAGATATTTTGCTTATGTCGATCATATTGTAATAATATCAAATAATTCTATAGACATGCAGAAAAAGATAAAAGTTACGGCAAAATTTTGAAAAGGAATTAACATTAGAAATTAATTTCAAAAAACAAAAATGGTTATTTTTAAAAATGGGGAATGAAAAGCAAAAAATAAAGAATGGTTTTGGGAGGAAAAGGTAATTGAAATAGTAAATGAGTATAACTATTTAGGGCATTGGATGAATGGACAGAATAGGCCAATAAGTCAGATAAAAAATTTAAGTAATAAAGGTACAATAGCGGCAGTGGAAACCAGTAAAATAATACAACCGAAGGTAATAGGCTCGCCTAAGACTCATCTGTGGCTTTTTGATAAATTTCTAAAAGCTCTATGATATGGGGCATTAATTTAGAGGTGGACAAAAAGAGGGAAATTAAAAAAAAAACAAAGAAAATATATCAAAATTCTTTTAAGAATACCCAAAATTATATTCTGAGAACGGAAATTGGTTTTGAAAAAGTTGAAAAAAATCCGTACATTATAATAGGAAGATTTTTGAGATGGAAGAATATACGTTTCCAAAACAGTGTTGGGTTCAAATGGAAAATGATGGAGTAAATAGGTTAAGAAACAAATGGTATTGGTCTATCAGATGAATGGATGGAGATAAACTTTAGGTTTCGAAATAAAAATGTTTTTAAAGAAATAAAATAAAGAGTGAAGGATAACGAGTAGATAGAATTGAGGCATAAAATTTTAGCGTCCAGTTACAATATTTGGTGTAAAGATATTTAAACGTATAACACAATGAAATATTACCTAATTGGAACAGATAAATGATGAATAAAAAAGATATATTTGAAAATAAGATGCGAAAATTTTAACAATTTAAATATTTATAACAAAAAAAGAAAATATTTTTAAATTTTGCAATATAGGAGAATTAACAATGGAACATATTATTTTATGTAATGAAAGTGTTAATAAAGAAAGATACAAATGGGTAAAAGTCAAAAGTAAAAAAGTCAAACTTACAGAGATAATGGTAAAGATGTTATATGAAGGGAAATATAATATAAATTTATGTATGTTTATCAATATGGTAATGGAGAAGTGATCTGATAGAAGAACTATAGCGGTGTAATAATAATTATGTAAAAAAAAAGGGGGGCGCCCTAACCCCCCCCCTCCCGCTTGTCAAGGCGATATTCCGCAAATTAAAAAAAAATAATTGTAATAAATTTAATCTCATACATGGAATCAAATTTAATACTTTTTTCATAAAATATATCCTATTGTATATTTAGAGCAATTTCATTGAGTAAATATAAGGGAAAAGATGTCATTTAGTTACCTGGTTTTGAGTTGAATATCGTATTTGGAAACGTTAGAGAATGTAATTTCTATTGACTGATTTTATGGATCTGTTTTTAAGGTTTCTTTTGTCGAGTAAATGTATGTAGTTTATGGCTGGATTCGTTTGTACGTTTTATCTTTAATCTAAAACAACAGAGACATTAAAGTAAGAATTATGACCAAATTGTTGATCCGAAAATCGTTAATCCATAACTTTATTTGAGGAATTCTATTAATTACAATTAATTCTAAATGACATTATCCAGATGTATTTTCTTCAGTATAGTTTTGTAATATCTCATGCTATCAAAAGTTTCTATTTGACTAAAATTAACTGGTGTTTAGATGTAAAAACAATTTTCATATAAAACTACCTAAATAATGAATGTATTTTCACTACATTTCTCTAAAGAAAATACAGTTATTCAAGCACGCACCTTTTTAAACCAAACATTCCTAAAAATATTCCGAAGAAATTACAATAAGAAATTGCAATAACAAATTTTATTTCTAGTTATTATATATTTCTTTTCCAAGCATTGCTCTTTTCTTAGTATTTCAGTTTCCATTTTCTCAAGTATATATAGGAACTAGAAATACTAAATATTTCTTCAAATCAAAAGATATGAAGTTATTTTCAACCTTCCAAAAAGATAAAAATCTGCTAACTAATTTCGTTTGTCAGTACATTATGAAATATATTTGTACACGTGAAATTTTGTTTAAAAAAGAAAAAATTTGATCACACGGAAAAATAAAACAAATCCTGTAGGAAATAAATGACGCAAAGATTAATTTAAACATCCTCATAAATAATGCCATGCACCTGACTAATTTTAAAAAAAATTAATACAATTAAAAATATACAGCGACTAATTTCTTAGCCGTTAGGGTAAAGTGACCAAATGTCGGCCACATCCTACAAATAACCAGAAAATAAAAGATCTGATGACTTAGCTTATATGATTGAAACAAATTTTTAGATTTATTGTAAATTTAATGAAATAAAGAAGTATAGCATTACGAAAAATACCTATTATTAAGTTAACTATGCATTAATTACTATAACCTTACAATGTGACCAAATGTCGGCCAGGATGCCTTAAAATCGGCCAGGGGATGACCAAATGTTGGCCAGTTAAAAATATGCATCAGTTAAACATTGCTGTTCACAGGAATTTATTTAAAAAAATCTCATTTTAACATTTAAAACGCAAGTTTATGGAAAAAATATTATGAAAATGTTCATTTCCTTCTCCTTGTTAGATTTTGGGAGTTTTCTTTCTTCTTCTTCAACTCTTCTTTCTGTTGCTGTTTTTCGATTTCTCTTTTTTTAGTTGTTCTCTTTCTTCAAAGCAGCTGCTTTAAGCCTATTTTCTCTTTTTTTTATTTGTAGCTCTTCCTTTTCTTTCTTTTCTTTTGCAGCTTTCAGTTTCATTTCATATACCACATCTGATGTTAAAATAAAATGTTTATTGTAAGTAATTTATTGTATTTATTGTAACCTTATTCATCCATGGTATGAAAGTGTTTTCTGGAATTTATAAAACTTAATATGCTTAATAATACAATTCTTTGCTCTGATCGTTTTAATGTGCAATAGCCTAGCCTATAGTGGAAATATTGCAATAATAGATGAAAAGAAATTAATTTTCCTATGCATTTTCTAGCCAAATTGTCCTTCTTCATCCCATAATTTCCTTGGCAGTTAAAAGGGCGTTAATACTAATATTTCTCTTTTTTTTAAAACTATTTTACGGCTATGCCTCTGTGAATTCGGAAAAAAAACTAGGAATTTCCTAGTTGTGTCGTCAGATCTAGGCTAGCGTTGATAGAAATGTAAACCTCGGATACTATCCTCTATTTAAATATATCACATTTTTTTTTATATAAAATTAATTTCTTTTCAGCCTACGTATATTTTTATATTCGAAAAGAAGCATAGGCCTATTGATCCTATTAATAGGCAAAAAACTGTACGTACATAATGTGGGTCGGTCAGTGTGTTCGTATGTCATCTCAATAGCGAGACACAGTATTTAAGCAAGAAACAAAATACAAGGTGGCGCCACCAACATTTCCGTGGCATCCCAACAGCGCTACAGAAACAGTAGTCATGCAGAAACAAAATACAAGGGGCGCCAGAAACATTTCCGTGTCATTTCAACAGCGCTACAGAAACAGGAGTTATGCAGAAACAAAATACAAGGTGGTGTCCACTAACATTTCTTTGTGTGGATCGACATTATTTTAGGGCAGGAGGTTCACTGATAATGACGCTTTAATGACTCACACACCTTATTGACTCTTCAAGCATATTTCGAAACTAACCTCTAAATATGGATATTTACGTTGCAAGAAGTACCATGATCAAAATACATATGTTGTTTTATTGCTTAGTCATCAGTCAAATTATACTTGGGCTGTTATGAAAGTCATGGCTTTCAAAAAATTAGCTTAGGACATCGTTTTCAATCTTGGGTTTTTGAAAAATGTCACGGTATGTCAAAAATGTGGAATCTGTTTTACTTCCGTGAATATTTCACGGGTTGCCACTAGTCTTTAATAAGTAAGATAGGTCATTACATTTTTTTACTAAACTGTTAAGTATGCTAAGCTACACGCTACAAATAAACAATGGCTGACATTTGGGCTACTGCATGGTCGACATTTGGTCAATAGCTGGCCGACATTTGGACAATCCATGGCCGACATTAGGGCAACATGAAATAGGAAAATAAAATGTAAATACTGAAGCACTTTAAGGTAATAAATACTAATTACTTAGGAAATAACGTTAAAATTTCAGCTGAGTGTTTGCTAATATCAAAATCATACAAAAAACATGAAAACTAAGTATTGCTTTGGCTTGGAGAAAATGAACTCTCAACTTTGCAATCTGAAAAATATCGCCAAAACAATCGTTTCCCGTAACAATCAATCTCACGTCTTCGATGAGAGCTTAAAGTAAATGGCGACATCTGGAGATTACAATTGAAACTAAGATAGGATGATGGTCCAAAGATGTAAAAATCGTGTAAAACGAAAAAAACCACAGCTAGACCACTACGTGTTTCTTAAATACAAAAAATATTTCGTGGCCGACATTTGGTCACTTTACCCTAATTAGGCTATATTTTCAAGCTTACAATTGTTACCAATTATGAGAAATAGGTAACATTTATAGACGAAGGAAACAGACATTCAATATGTCACATGATCTGTTGTCCATGGGTGTCCGCGCATATGCTGATTTGAGTTTCATGAAGTAACAGATGTAGACGCCGCCTTGTGATCTTCTGTGGAAATTCCAAAGCAAACAAATCCTTATTTTTATGGATGGACTGATGGGATTGATCCTTTTGAAGTGAAATGCTTCTCCATTCCAGAAATCACATTTTCCGGAATAGATCTGAAAGAAACCTAAAAAGAAACTTAAAACAGGATTAAAATATTAGTAATGATTACATGGGTCAAAATCAGAGAGGTGAGCATTTTCAGATTTGAAATTTCCAAAAAAAAATGTTTGCTTTAGACTGATAACCATAGTTTACCATTGTAGCGTCATATGTCATATTGTTATATTGAAAATAGCCACGCACAAAAATGATTTTTTTTTAAGTTATGGATAAAAACTGTAAAAGTGGGGCAGATATTCGTCATTTGGGGAACAGTGATTAAAAACGTAAAAAATATGTTGTGATGAATTCAACATTAAGCATACTTTCTTTAAATTATCAAACACACAATTCTCGATCAGAAAATACTTTGAGCAATGCATTTAAAAAAATAAATATACAGGGTGTTTCAAAAATACACGGCATAATTTCAGGTATGTATTTCCCACATGTAGACAATCAAAATAGTTCATTACAACATATGTCCGGAAATGCTTCATTTCCGAGTTATGGCCTTCACAACATTGAAAATC
>JAFIDM010034441.1:31613-46364 GCA_023159025.1 Thereuonema tuberculata | reverse complement strand
GGACCCGTTGCTGTGGAACCCAATGCATTTTGTTAGCCTCCCGAGTCTCTGAACAATCATAGGTAGCTTTGGCGGATTCATATCATTCAGATTGTTCCTTCCATCCCGATTTCTTTCTTTTTTTCCGTTTATTATTCGCCTTAAGATATCTATTATCTCTAATGTTTTGCTGGATGGTACTCTGATTCACTAGGAACACTGGTGACTTAACGTGACCAGAAAATCGCATCTTTATTTTATGCACTCCGTTCTTCTTAGGTATAGTGATTATGCTTTTCTCAAAGTCTATTTTGACCCCAGTCGCACCCCAAGACTAACGCATAAGGTACATTTTTTACTTTAATTGCTTCACACTGATGCTTCTCATTTGCGACGTCTGCTTGTACTCTTATCCAACCATTAGTCTTAATGTTTCGTCCTTCAACGTGACATAATTTTACCTCTGGTTTCTCAAACTTATGTGCTTCAGCAAACTCTTCATTCACTACAGAGACGCCAGCTCCAGTGCCCACGACCGTTTCACAATCTTATATCAACCATATCTAAAGTTTAATTTATCTAAAGAATAATTATTACATTTGACTCATAATGCCGAAAGGCATTTAAAACTCATCTTTGTATAATCTAAATATTGCGCTAACTTGTGAACGAACCTTCTACGGCAAAAATGGTTTTGAGTTTTAAAATCAGAATAAAAATCTGAGTAAGTATGCAAAATTTTATTAAAATCGGTGTAGTAGTAACAAAATTATTTGGTTTTGAACGTATGATTGTTAGAATTTCAAGTAAAATTTCATGTAACCAATGTGGAATGAGAAAATAAACTAATATTTTATCCAATTTGAGTACCCCTGATTCAAAGGTAGTATTGAGAACCTTGGATCTATCTTAATAGCTTAATTATATCGAGTTAAAAACAGACGCACAGACAAACAGACAGACGAACTTGGCCAATTATATAAGTTGATAAGTCTTGGACTTTTCATTATTCAGGTCTTAAAGTGTACTCTTATTTGATAGAACAATTTCCACGCTCTGCTACAAACTTATTAATATATATATAGTTGATAATTAATAATAATTAATTTTAAATTTCCTTTGTAATAACGCTGTATTCCGTTTAGTAGATATTTTTTCTAGTTTTGGTTTAACAGTATAAAATGCACAGTATGTAAGTATTATTTGATTCGGATAGGTTCCAAAATACGGAATCATTCCAAACTACACTTATGGATTAATTAGTAAAAGGAAATAAAAAGAAATTATTAAAAGGAATGAGGATATTCATTTTAAAATGGAAAAAGAAGTTAATGATAGTTTGCATTTATTAGATCTATATTTAATAAGATAAGAAAATAATCTAATGCTGAAGCACTGTAAAAAAGAATTTAAGAGAGATCATATCATGAATTGTGAATCAGGACATGATATAAGTATAAAAAGAAATGTAAACGAAAACTATTTACAAAGAATTGATATAGCTACAAGTAATGAAGAAGATTTTGAAAAAGAAATTACAAATATGAAGACAATCCTGAAAAAGAATGGGTATGACGAAAATTTTATTGATAGGGTTATAAGTAAATATCACACCGTTAGAATAAAATAATTAAAAACATATAATGATAAAAGATACTTCATCCCTTATTTAAATAAAAAGAGCTTAAAATTAAAAGAAATATTTAAAAAGTATAAAATTGACGTAGGATTTCAATATAATTATAAATTAAAAATATATTAAGCAGTTAATTGAATAGAAGTGATGGAAAATATGAAATGGGAGTGGTTTATAGGATGGATTGTATGAATTTGCATTCGTTTTATCAAAGAGAAAGCAAAAGGACGGTAAAGGAACGTATGTTAGAACATGGTTATAATATAAGAAATAAATTAATAGAAAAATCTGAAGTAGCTGAGCATTGTGCGGAAAAAAACTTATTATATTAATAACGACATCAAAATTTTGTGTGTAAAAAAAGTAAGAAAATAAGGAAGATAACTGAAAGCTTGTATATACGATACACAAAAGAAAAAAAAATGCAGGAGTTGAAATTAATGAATGTATTGTAAGATTAGCGAAAGAATTAGTAGAAAAAACATATGTAGGTTCCAATAACAAGTTTCTAATTAATGAATTAGATTGTTCAAAATATTTATTAATATAATTGTTGTTAACAAATAAATATTTGATGTAGCACACAGTATTTCAAATATTGTTTTAATAAATTTAGCAAATAGATATATAATGAATTGTTATTAACAAATAGTTAATATACGGTATTTCAAATATTGTTTGGAAAAAAATTCGCAACTTATTATGTAAAAAAAGGCTTTAGAAACAGAAGACGGAATTTCTTCTAGAAAATTTGCTTTAAGAATAAATGTAGAAGTTATTTACATTTAATAGTGTGGTGTTCAAGATGTTTCATAATAGAAATTGTAAGAGAAAGGAGTTGAAGAGAATTTAGGGAAAATATATGTATAAAATAGCTGTTCTTGTTTATAAATATTTCATCCCGCACAAGTTAAATATTACTTTAACTATATCCTATTTAACAAGTAAAGAAATCTTCAGTTTAAAGATTCGTATCAACGAATCGAAACCAGTTGTGCAATTTTGTAATTTTTTAATGTGTTAAAATTTAATCTACATTTGTCTGTCGGCGTCTAACAACAAATATTTGTAATGACTATTACTCATTAATGATTATTTCTCCAATATATAATAATGCACTACATTAAATTTTGTAACCCGTTTTAAAGTGATTATTTTGTTTCATTACTTTACGGTATTGTTTCTTTTTTTCTTTTCCATATTTATAATTTACAATTCTACAGTATCCAGAATTCTAGAATTTTTCGTAGTGTATCCAGAATTCTAAGAACCGAAAATTTTGTGGAACAAATACTTTAAGTTTATGATTATAAAATTGAAACATTGGTCATCATCTCATTGAAATTGACTCGAGCATCTCGTAACCTATTGTATTCATCTTAATAAGCCTATTTTTGTAAATACAACAGATATCAACATAAATAGGCAGTATTATCTTACTTTTCTTCTATTTGTTCGTTGATTATTGAAATAATAAAATTGTATTAAATTTGATATCATATATAGAATCAAATTTAATACTTACTTTTTCCTTAAAATGTATCCAATTACATATTTAGGTGCAATTTCAGACAGTAAATGTAAGGGAAACGATGTTATTTAGTTACTTGGTTTTGCGATGAATATGGTATGTGGAAACGTTAGAGAATGTAATTTCTATTGACTGACTTTATGGATCTGTTTTTATGTTTCGTTCTCTCGAGTTATATCTTTTTTTGATGGATTCGTTTGTAGATTTTATTTTTAATCTCCAACAAGAGAGAGACGTTTCTGCTTTTATGTTTCGTTCTCTGGAGTTATGTCTTTTTTTGATGGATTCGTTTGTAGATTTTATTTTTAATCTCTAACAAAAGAGATACGTTAAAGTAAGTCAAAATTGTTGATCCGAAAATCGATCATCCGTAACTTCATTCGAGGAATTCTATTAATGGTTATTAATGGTTCTATTATGCTTTCTTTCTCTCGAGTTAATGTCTTTTTTTGATGGATACTTTTGTAGATTATATCTTTAATTTAAAACAAGACAGACATTAAAGTAATGATTAAAACCATAAAAATGTATCGATTAATTAATACACTCACTTCCAAAAGTTAAGCAGGGAGCGGTACAATGCAAAAAAATTAACAAGTACTGCTTTGATTGACATGAAATGCTGCAAGCAAGTAGCTCTATGTTTATTCATGAAACAAAACAAAGAATTACATACAGAGATAAACAAAATATTGAATTTTCATAACTTATAAGATGACGTCATATTTGCATCATTAACAAAATAATGTTTAAATTCAAAACAAACAATAAAATCCGAAATTATTGGGTGTGTCAGCACCCCTCGCCTGCATACAAAGTTTACAGCGTTTGATCATGCTGGTTACGAGGTGATCAACCACCGCACAGTCCAGTAATCGCCATTCCTCCTGTAGGCCAGTTTCCAAAGTTCTGAGAATTGCTGGAGGTGGGAAACGTCGATGTCCAGCAAGGCCGTGGGCATTCCAAAAATTTTCAATTGGATTAAGGTCCGGCGAGTAAGTCGGCCACTCCATACGCGCAATCCCCTCACTCTCCAGGAAGTCGTCAACGATGGCAGCTCAATGGGAATGCGCATTGATGTGATGTGATGCCGGTTCGCACTGAAGTGCGAGCTTTGTAGCCGAAGCCTCCGTGTTCCAGGGAGCGCTAGGGTTCCCAAGATGGCGAACCCCTAGCAGACTCCCTAGAATTTCAAGGGAAAGATACTGGGGTGGTTTCCCGTGGCCTTCCCCAGGACACCATTAAGGAATGACGTCCGACCGAAGAGAAAGTGAAGAAGAGGCTAGACAACACAGGAAAGGAAATTGAAACAACCATGCCACTGCCGGGATTCGAACCCAGATACTGGCGCACTGGCCGCCACGGCAGACCGCCGCCAAGACCGCACGGCCACGCCAGCACGGCGGGGAATGCGCATTATCGTCCATTAAAACCAAAGAAGAACCAACTGTTGCAGCGTACAGATTCACAATGGGGTCTAGGACTTCATCTCGATACCGTACAGCCGTCACAGAATCTCGCCTGTAAATGTGCAGGTCGGTGCGATATCCCAATGAAATCCCTGCCCAGACCATGATGCTTCCATCGCGGAATGCGTGATGTTCGGTGATGTTCTGGGGCCGATTGCTTGTGTCTTGTTCCCTCCAGACGCTTACACGCTTATCATCGGGTTGTAGGGCAAATCTGGACTTCTCTGTGAACATAACATTACCCCAATTAGACAATCCAATTCACATGCTGGTGGCACCACTGTAATCGTGCCCTTCTAGATTGGACGGATTATGGAACACAAACTCGTGGTACCCGGGCATACAGTCCATTCATGTGTAGCCTTCGACGAACAGTAGTGGCATATATCATCTTACCACACATAGATGTCACACGTGTGGAGGTCGATCTGCGATTCAGCTTGGCTGCAACAACAATATATCGGTCTTCTGCGTGTCGTAGCCCTTGGACCACCAGCTACAGGTGTTCGGACAACTCTTTGGCTGGTATGGAATTGTTTCCATAATCATGAAATGACGGAGTGACGAACACCGAAGAAACGAGCAGCATATGTTATAGACTGTCCTGCTTCAATGCGTCCGACAGCCCACCAGCGCTCAGAATCTTCCATTCGTCTTCTGCAAGCTATAGAAACACGTCTAGCTGAAAACAAATCGTACGAATGTTCTAATCTCCTTTCATCAGCACTTATGCGCAGCTCCTGTAACCCTTCAGTTCTTCTTATACGACTAACTGTTTTGCATATTTCTCGACGCAAAACTGTGATTGGCTGTTACCTATATAATGTTCATACTTCCTTTTACCTTTGCAGCAAATTTCGGCTGCTTTATTTCAGATCTCTTACGGAAATTAACATTTTTCCTCTCCTTGCTTATGTTTTGGAAGTGAGTGTATTAATTATTAAAAACAGACGGTGAACACAAATATACTCATAGATAAAAGTTCTTTAGAAATCGTTACTTTAAAGATTCGAATCAACGAATCAAAACTAGTTGCGCAATTTTATATTTTTTGAATGTGTTAAACTTTTTATCTATATTTGTGTGTCGCCGTCTAAGAACTATTACTTCTAATGACTATTAATAATTAATGATTTTTTCTTCAATATATATTAATGCAGTATATTATGTTTTCTAACCCATTTTAAACTGATTATTTTTGTTTCATTACATTACATTGTTTCTATTTTTTTTCCAGATTTACAATTTACAATATAATAATTTTTCTTAATATTGCTACCGGTTTATCTCGCAAAGGGTTGGTTTCAGATAGGTAGGGGGGTTTGATCTAAAATACGATAAACGAGAGTGAATCTTCACCTGAGTGAACCTTTATAAATCTAAAGTTTAAATTGAAACTTTATTTCTACATAAAAATTTATTATTTATATAGAAAAATTTATTCTTTATTTCTGAAGTGCAAAACTGAAATCATTTAACGGGGAATCCAGGTTGAACGATTCAATTCCTTGGGCGAGTGGATGGCTAAATCAACCGATAACATCTCCTCCCGCCTAAGTTCTATGCAGCCTCTGCATACGTCTTTGCACCTCATTGCTTCTTGATTGATCTCTTTCCAGCTATCTTTTCTTCCCACACCTAATATTGTTTTGGACCCGTTGCTGTGGAACCCAATGCATTTTGTTAGCCTCCCGAGTCCCTGCACAATCACTGGTAGCTTTAGCAGATTCATATCGTTCAGATTGTTCCTTCCATCCCGATTTCTTCCTTTTTTTACGTTTTTTGTTCGCCTTAAGATACCTGTTATCTCCAATGTTTTGCTGGATGGTACTCTGATTCACTAGGAACACTGGTGACTTAACGTGACCAGAAAATCGCATCTTTATTTTATGCACTCTGTTCTTTTTAGGGATAGTGATTATGCTTTTCTCAAAGTCTATTTGGACCCCATGGTCCTGATCTCAGTAGCATCCCGAGACTAACATATAAGGTACATTTTGTACTTTAATTGCTTCAAACTGATGCTTCTCATCTGTGACGTCTGCTTGTACTCTTACCGAGCCATTCGTCTTAAGGTCTCGTCCTCGAACGTGACATAATTTTACCTCAGGAGCACACTCTGGTTTCTCAAACTTATGCGCTTCAGCGAATTCTTCATTCACTTCAGAGACGCTAGCTCCAGTGTTCACGACCATTTCACAATCTTTTCCCTTTACTTTTATATTTATCGTTAACACACCTGAAGGGAAAATTTCTCTTACTGCTTCTGTATTACCTATCATTGTAGTCTCGATTCTCCCATTCGTTAGTTTACTGTTGCTTACATAGTTGAAGTCCCCCTCAGTAACTCGCCCCACCTTTGCCGATGCTCGAGTATCTACGGAATCTTCCTTCATAACGAATACGGATTGTTGCTTTCTGGTGCACATTCTTCTTGTCTTTGCTGACCCTTTTCCTTCATTTCTCTCTCTCTAGCTCGTTGTTTCGCCACAAGCCGTTTCATTCTAATTTTAGGAGCTTGAAACACAGCTTGTTTGACGGCTAGTTTAGCCTGTTTTTTTTTGTTCTTCAGTAATTCCCCAGTGTTTCTCTTCTTTATTCCGTAATGTACTAGAGTTCTTATTGCACCAAGAACCACTAATACTTTCATCCATCGCATTGTTATTACTCTCCGTGCATTCCTTATTGTTTTCCCCAAAAACATCCAATGTTGGAGTTGCTGTTACTGTTTTGGTAACACCTACCATTGTCAACTTATTTGACTGTTCATTATTTTCTTCTTTTTTAGCCATTTCCATCCGTATCTTAGCTTCTCTTTTAAGACAATGTAACGTTGTGGTTCATTACCCTCTCATGGATAAACAGACGAAATTTTTTTTCTCTCTCTAATTAAATTTGAGTCATAAGATTGATTAAAGCCAGGGGATTATCTATGTGTGTAAAGCTTAAGGCTTGGGAATAGTTTGGTCGGGTAACTTTTGAACTTGTAGTGTAATATTGAGAAGGGACGATTATTTAATTAATCATAACCTTATAGTGTAATATTTTCATGTCTTGTGTTAAAGGAATATTGTATAAGTTAATTAGAAGAGTATATAATATTTTGTTTAATTGAAGTATTATCGTTTACGACATGTATTTTATTAATTCCAATATTTTCCTATAAAACACTTGTTCTGAACATTACCGTGGGAAAATCACTTTTAATGTATTCTCACGAAAAAGGCAATATCTACAAGTTTCGGTTTAGAAGGAAATACGTCACTCGTTGCTAGGTGATGTGTTTCGGGGTCAAGGGGTCACGTGGACATTTCGACCTCACCCCATTGGTTAAAGACGGCAAAGACGCCAAGTTTTGGCGGGAATCCGTTAGGTGAGTGAGGAGTAGAAAATCGTCCCAAGAGGAGAGACGATGCCCAGACTTTGAGACGAAAGGTCGTTTCGTAGCAGTTATGAAGGATAAGTTGTCCTCATACCTTGTGCATGAAGCACAATGTTTCGTGACAAAGACTCTACAACTCACACTACAGTTGCGGAGCGAGACGATAAGTGAACGATGTGCAAGCCATTTTCAGTGACGAAAACTGCCCGTCACGAATTCGCCATCGCAGACCAACATTACAACGGGGCGTCATGGGACGAGCAGAGAGAAAAACGGACCACCCGAGCAAAGCTAAAGGCCGATGTCCAGCGTAGAAACTACAGTTTGTAAGTAAAACCTTTTGTATTTTGTGACTACGGACAAAGAAAAGACAGAAAAGACCGTATTCACAAACTCTGTTAATACGGACGAAAAAGAAAAAGGAAAGAAACTGACAGTACAACATGAACTCAGATTTCCAGTGTTGAGTGAGAAAAACGAAGTCCGAAGTCAGCCGATCTCAGAAACCGGGGTGAAAAGCCATTGTTTCGATATTAGAGGGTAAAAATTAAAATAAGTGTGTAGTTTTGATGCCGGCCGAACTGAAACTGAAAAATAGCATTTCTATTGTGTCAAACTTGCCGTTTTTAGCAGTAATCTGCGAACTATTCAGGGGTTAGTGCAAATGTTGATAAAAGAAGGGAGGAACAGGTGCTTTACTATTTAGCGTTTCGAACAAAACTGCTGTGAGAGAAGCCATTTAATAAGATTGAATTTGTGAACAATACGGTTGTGTTATTTAGCAGTTCAAGAAACAGACATTGACATAAGACAAAGTTTAAACTATTTCGTTTATTGTCATAATAAGAACTCATTGTTTTAATATAAAAGCAAGTGTGTTTAGTTGTTAACATTTTATTATCCATTGTATCATACCATTTTGTATTACATGTTTTGTGTGGGAATTATTATGATGTTTATTAAACTTACATTATTGTGTGTGGGAGTCGTTGGCTGTATGCGGATGAGAAACGCCAATTACATTCGAACCGGGGGAAATGACAGTTGACTGAAAATAGTTTTGGTATTAAAATGCTATTATATATCTCATATTTAATCTTTTCAAAAAGAACATTGTTTTTGCATTTATTTAGGTAATATTACATATAAGAAAGTGTTGTTTGTTTTCTCTCATAAAAGTAAGCGGGAAGGAATAATTTAATCATTTGTTTGGAGAGTTACCTAAACAGAAATTGGGTGTATTTATTTGTCATTAATTAAGTGTACTTTGCTAAAGAGTACATTAATTCTATTATTTCATTTACATTCAGTCTGTTTATCCATTATTTAACCTTAAAAATCCAAAGAGAGTTTAATCACTTAAGCAAAAGTTAAATATTTTTTTGTTGTTCAGAATTAGTAAAACTTAGTTTAGTTTGATCATTCAAATTTGATCTAGTGGAAGCTATCTTTTGGGTATTATATTCTATTACATCCAATACGATTATTTCTTAAGATAGTACTTTTGGAGAAAAATAAAATACACTAGTTTGAGTGTAATATTGAAGGGTTGATCTTTGGGATGTACCTTAGTTCTTTGTTTTATGGGCCCAGCGACACTGGAAAAGATACATATGAAGCTCCTTAAAGAGGAAAACCCGAAGTAACAGGTAAAATTAAGTGATTTGTGTTTCGAGTTTTAGGTAGCATTGCATAGTATTATATTTATTATTATTTTGTAGTTCTCTTGGAGTGAAAGGAAAAACCCAAGGTGACAACAAAAGGATATCATGTGACCGGGTTCATGACAATATTAGCATTTCCAGTTTCTCTTAGAACCTGATGTTTGAGTAACACTTTTCTCAGGAATCGCAACCATAGCACTGTGCTATTCTAGAAATCTTTTAAACCCCGACTTCAACTTCGTATTGTTTTCCCCATTCTTGTATCACGCCCCAAAATTAATCTCCCTCTTCTAGGTAATCCTTATACACCCTAAATTGATTTTTCACGTGGCGAACGGTTCTTGGCTGTAGCACTTCCAATCTCTCTCTGTAACATGATTGCAACCCACAATAACATTTCGAACTAACTCCTCTTCGGGCATGGCATTCCTGCACTGCTGGAGTAGTCCTACTTTCTCATAGAAGTATTTGAAAACTGGTTTCTCCTTGTTCTGTCGTCTGGCTAAAGCATGTTCTAGTGAACAACCCGTTTCGAACTCTTCCTTAATAGCCTCGATAGTCTGTCCCCATGTGGTCAGCTGGTTTTCAAATCGAAAAAAGTTGTGCCAGGCCTTCGCAGTGTCAACAAGGCAATCGTTAAGATAAGACTCCAGTTATTAATCTCCTTAACCTCATTGACTTCTTATAAGAATTGCAAAAGATTCTCACCATGAGTTCCACTGTAACGCAAACTTGGCGCAAACGAGTAAACCTGCCCAAATGGTGGGACTGACTGAACTGGCACGTCGATTTTATCTTCTGTCAGCTGGCTGTACACTGACTCAGGTTACTGATGGTCTCGTTAGCTTATCGTATCCCCTTTCGCTGGCAAAGAATGCTACCGGTTATGTGGCAAAGGGTTGGCTCTCCACAGGTCTCCGGTAGTGTCACGATGTACTGTGAATCGTGCCAGTTGAGATGAAGAATCAATAATATTTTCGTTAGAGACTTTTTTTTCTTCTTTCAATTAATTTTGATTATAACATATTTTGGAGTGGAGTTAAAAAAAATTTTTAGTCGTTAAATTAATTTTGTCTGTTAAATAGTAATGAAGATTATATGTGTTTAAATTTTGTTTTTTATTTTTAGGATGAAGGTTAAGAATTCATTGTGATTTTTGTGTAAAATTTAAGATATTATTGTGTGTAAAATAAAAATCCGTGTGAAAAGGAAATTGTTTTAGAAAGGGGAATTGTGTTTCCTAAATTAATACAGAATTCTCATGGGAACGGAGCAGTTACAGTTTGTCCACCAAGACTTGAGCCTTAGCCACGCCTCTTCAAACGAAGAAAACCTTTCACAATAGGGGTGAGGGTTGTAAAAGAAAAATTTAGAAAAAAAAAACAAGATTAGAAAATTTTTTTAAAATATTTACTATAAAAGATATAGAATGTCGTATTTTATATCATCAATTCCTCTGTTATAACCAAAAAACAGAATCTGTGCATTTCCCCTGAAAATGGAAAACTATCACACTGACCCCTCAAATGACTTCTTCGACTCTTCACCTACCACGTGACATAGGCGTGGCTAAGGCTCAACTCTTGGTGGACAGGCTGTACCAGGTTTACAGGGAGAAGGGGAGATGTGGGGTCATGTGACTCGAGTGTGATATTCTGATTGGTGGAGTAGAAACCGAAACTTTGTTTTTTGGCGGGAAAACGGAGGGAAGGAAGTTTCCTCCGGGCTCAAGACAGATTGTGCCAGGGGTTTGTGTCATGCGGTTGGTGCCTTAACTTCGGGATGGCGGAGGTTTATCGTCGATAACCGCACGCGTGTGTGATCAATAATTGTCGTGGCTGGAATGTTTCTAGCAGGCAATCCAGACAACGTCTTGACAGGGAAACTCATTCCCATGTCAGAAATGATGTTATGCCAACGAAGGGAAACGTCGCAAAAGGTGGTCTACCCTAGTTTCGACACATGCACGGCGGGAAGGCCTGACCCACCAATGGAGGTATCCGACGGACGAGACAAATTCGACCCGTGGCAACGAGACGAATAGTTCGTAAGTAATTTCCTGTTTTTTTAAGACGAAGAACGACCTGCCAAAAGAAATAAAAGAACGATTACTTTCTTTGACGAAAATAGATAGAATATAATGTCTGCACGGAGCAAACTCCACTGAATTTGTATATCGTACTGCAGTCGAAAAAATTAAACTTTGTTTCGTTAACGAAAGCAGGTGAAATGAGTACTCTAAAATGTGTTAAAGTCAGTAAAATAGATTCTGTCTGTTTCTAAGAAGAAACGAAAGAGAGATTAAGCTTGCTCCATAAAAAAAAAACTGTTAGAAAATCGAGCCGGGAGGAGTAAACTCTATTCTAAAACAGGGGAAAGGCAGAACAGACATAACCTAGGGAGAAACCATTTTGGATGGAGGTTGAAAGGATTCTAAATATTTAATCATACATACATATATATTCATACAAGCGTGGAAAACATATATTTAATTATTGTGGATAGAAAACTGTTTCTTTGAAGGTTTAATCGATTAACAGATTACCCGGAAAGGAAAATAGACTTTCACATTAAAAGAATAGTTCAAAAAAAATAAAAAAATAAATGGGAGCATAGGCTCCGGCTGAGTTTAATGAAGTTTATTAGAGATTGTTACCTACTGTTTAATTTTGTGATTTGAAGCTAAGCCAAAGTTTTAGACATAAGTTGTGTATATCAAATATAATATACAAATATACTTTTGTATTCTGGTTTTGAAATATAATCTTTTATATGTTTACATTTTGGGGGATGACAATGTTTAGGTGCGATTAAAAGGAGGCTCGGGAAGGGGTTGCTACGTAGGAGGAAAAGAGATCTCAAATGGCCATATAGATTGGGGGTTCTAAGGGTTTGTGCTTTATAGATATTTCGTTCTATGTTATAAATTATATATGATAATAATTTGGTGTTTTTGAAGGAAGAGAAAATTGTGAGAGGTTGTTGTTAATAAAATACTGTTCTCGTATTAACACGAAACAAGTCTTGAATTGTTCATTCATTTACATTTTTATTGCATACATGTTTTGAATTAGTCTACAGAGAGTGGGGATGTTTAAAACTTAATAAATTAATAAAGAAATTCTTTATCTCATCTCCTGTAATAGAAGAAAACATTTAATCGTTTGAAAATAGTATTACTAGTTATTATTTATAGTTATTGATCTATTATTGCTTCGTTTATCTTGGTCTGTACTCCGATCAGCTGTTAATTTTTCGCGGGAAAACCAGGGCCCAGCGCTGCCATTTTGTTTCCAGTTGGTCGTTATTTAGTATCTGTCTTAATTGGTGTTAGTTCATTTTTGGGGTATTGTTTTGATCATAGGAGATAAAGCATTGGTGAGTATTGTCATGGTTGTGTTCACGACTCCGTGCTTCATTCACGGAAGGTGTCAGGCCGATAGCGGAGACGAAAGTTATTGAAGGTAATTATTTTTATTATTTTTACGACCCCGAATTGTTATTATAAGCAGAACACAGGGTGTCAAACTGGTGAGCAGAGCGTTGGTTTCATTACATCCCTAATTTCTTTGTCCGTAAGGATCTGATAGTGTCAGAGTGTTGGTTTGAGGTTACTTCCACTGTGCCTCATTAATTAATTATTAAACCAAGTAAAATACTCAAGATGGCGGACGGAGCGCAAGAAAGGCGCGAAATAGGATTGAAGTTAATCAATGGATTAATATTCTGAAATGGGAGATAGAAAGGATTAAGATGTCAGGATTAGAAGTGATATTAGATTTAGTAGAGGGAGATAAAGAGGGGTCTATAATTGACAAAAGGAACAGAGTAGAATACATGTTGGAAACGATAAAGAATTCAAAGGAAAAAGAATTCCTTTCCTTGACAGGAAAAAGGTGGGGAGATATTGACGGAGCAGATTCGAGCGACCCGTTGGTAATGAAATATGTAATAAAAGAGAAAAGAGAAGAAAAGGATGAAAAAGAAAGCATAAAGTCGAATGAAGAGAGTATAAATAATTTAGAAACTGATGAAAAGAAAGGAAATGTAGATGTGCAGAAATTGAAAAAGGTGATGTCAGTTAAGGACAGATTGACACTGTTCGTAGAAATTAAATTCTCTGGGATGCAGGACGGGTCGATAAGAGAATTTTTATTTTGTATGAATCGCACAGCTAGGTTGCACGACATCGGATTTTCCGAATTAAAGGAAATTTTGATACGTATGATTCATGTGAGGGCTGCCCCATGGTTCTTCGAGAACTTGCCAAAATGGAAGGTGTTGGAAGAACTCGAGAGGGATTGCGTGAAGGCTTACTTGCCCGAACAGCTCATAGGGAAAGAATATGAATTGTTAAAAAAAAAATCTTAAACAGACAAAGGGTGAGATTATGGAGGTGTTTTTATATCGCATTAGGCAAAAGGCGACCATATTAAGGTTCAATATTGACGAAAGAGAAACGGTGAGAATAGCGTTCAAGAGAATGCTGCCCCAATATAGTGGATACATATATTTAGACAATATAGGGGTTACTGCTGATCTTTTAAAATATGCTAAGAGGGCAGAATCAAATTTAGATTTTAGTAACACACAACAAGCCCGTACTAATATGGCGGCGGACAACTGGAAGGTTAATAATGCGGAAGGCGGAAAGAATGCCCAGAAGGGAAGAGTGAAGGATCAATCGAGCCAAACTAATGACGTGTATTGTTTTCGGTGCGGTCGTAGAGGGGTGAACGCCACAAATTGCTATTGTCGCTTTAGAGAAAATCCGGGAAACAGGAGAGGGTCGTTTTCTGTCCGGAAAGAGACGACCTAATTACTTTTCCTTATGAAATTAGTGAATGGTGGAGTAGAGGAACGAAGGAGGAGTGTTAGTCCGCTGCTGGCCAACAGTGACGGGCGCTCCGATTCCGCGGCGTCGGCGAGAGGAGAGAGAGACCGCTTAGGAAGGAAACTCCATATGTTTACATTCGGTTTGAGGGGGGGGGGGGGAAGGATATCAAGTGTCAATTAGACACGGGGGCTGATTTCTGCTGCCTCGGAGAGGAGCAGGAGAGGTATTTGTTGGAACAGGGAACTGACTTTTA
>JAFIDM010034441.1:0-31513 GCA_023159025.1 Thereuonema tuberculata | reverse complement strand
AGACAAAAGATTAAACAGTTACATGATGGCTTAAATGTAATAAACATCCGTGGATCAAGAAATAGTAATAATAAAAGCAAGTTTTCACTCAGTATAACAGGACTTGATAGACTATTCAATGCTGCTGCCAGCAAATTCCTCAAAATAACGTGGATATGTGTTTTATTTTCCGCATTTGCACTCTGCATGTATCAAAATATCCTAACAACGTTACAATTCATTAATGGATTTCCGGATACCAAAGTAGATTATAAAAGGAATAGTTCAGTAAAGTTTCCAACATTTACAATTTGTGAATATAAACCATTTGACAATTCCGACGTGTTTAATAATTACAAAGAAGAATATATTTACAAGTTTAATATTTCTAAGGCAACAGTTGATGATATTGATATAAGTAAGCTTTTGGAATTGCCAGATTTGAATGTGGAACTTTTATGGAATGGAACAAGACCCAAAAAATTTGAAAGTGCTTTCGTTCAGGTAATTTCAGTAACTACTTTTAGATATTAATAGATATTTTTCATATCTTTATAATATTGAGAAATAGCCGTATAACAAATGTTGAACTTGGTACAAAAACATTTTTTTCTTCTTTTTTTAGCATACTAAAATGTTTCCCTCAATGACAAATTTCAATAATTACAGCGATTTAGAACAAACATTTGTTGAAACTATTTGCTGTATTTGTTTATCGGTGAAATACAGTAAGTAAACATTACAATAGAAAATGATTTATATTTTTGAATCTATTCCAAATTTTAAAGTTATGCTCATGAACAGTATATCGTTAGCTTCAAGAATGTTTCTCATATTAGCCTAATCTTGGAAGAGAAAGTGTATGCTAAGCTTATTATCCCACAAGTAAACTGTTTCAAGTGGGCAAATGCCATCCGTCATGAAATAAAACAAATTTAAATGCAGTATAATAATTTAAATCACTCCAAAAAATCTTAAAATGAACTACAGAGATTGCAGGAAGATAACACTTAAAACCTGTAATAACCCAAGGTTCGGTACATCTTTCTTCCTTTCCTACCCTTTATTTTCATCACTTTTCTATGAAAAATCTTTGGAAATATTTTTCTTATGTCTTTATCTTTCCAAACATTGGTTTTAACGTTCTTTATTGTCTGAACATATGTCTTCCAGATGCTTTATGATGCTCCCTCGAGCTTCCTTCTCATCTATCACCCATTTTGCACAACTTCCTCTTTTCATCTGAGCTCCGTTTTTATTACTTTCAGCCTCACCTTTTTTCATATCTACTGCCTTCCTTTTTCCTTCTGTCTTTCAGTCTGTTAGCAGATTTAATACCAGACAGGCCGGCGTCTTCTGCACCCAAACCACTGCTCTCCTTAGTGAAGTCACTTCAGGGGGAACAGTGCATATAGGAGAAAAAAAAATTCACAGTGAGAAGGGAGCATCTGAGAAGGGCAGGCGGCCAGCTATTCGCTGCCCTTCGAGTGCTTGCTCCCATTAAGAGAAACTGCGACTTCTGTGCCTAATAAAGATTGCTTGAACTATCTTTAAAAGAAACCAGCTATTACTGAGCTAGGAAGAATTAATAATTCGCATCACGGAGGATCTTGTTGCATCTAGTGCATTCTGCGTTTCCTTCCCCCTTGCTAAGTGAGGGAAGACTTCGCGTTGCGGAAGACTTGTTACTTCAAATCAAATCCTCTTGCTTGTGAAGTGAAGGTGAGTAGCTGCAACCAAAGTTCCAAGAGCTCACCCTAGTGCACTTAAATCGTATCTGGTTTACCGCTTCCTCGTAATCTAGGGTCCAAAGTTGAAGGAAAGGAAACCGAAGTCGACTGTCCTGTCTAGCAAAACTGTGATCGGTCGGAGGCTGCACTAGGACTGATCAAGAGTGCGGACGGGATGCTGATACGCATAACTGTTCCCGAGAATCCGAATGGACTGCTTACAACGTCAGACGGACGCGTTTCAATAACTTGGTTTTACAGCCGTGACAACTAGTTCGGTGACAAGTGCTTTTGTTATTTGTAATGCATATACTATATGTATTTATTTCTTTGCATCCTCGGGTAAAATTTATCCTTACTTTATTTACATATGTGCATATATATCGTTTCCTTCCTTTTAATTATTATACCCATTTATATTTTAGACTAGTTGTTCCACATCGTTTATTTAATGTAATTTTTTAACTGACATTGTCTTTATATATTGACTTTGCATTGGCCGGGGCTGAGAGAAAAGCGGCCGGAATTAAAGTTTGGATCTTGCCACAGACCATTTTGAGTCTTTCTCCTCTCACTACCCCTTCAACGGGTGTATAGACGGCTTGGCCTCACCCTCTCTTTTTCTATCACCCCTCTGCCGCGACTAGACAGCGTGGCATCATCCCTCTGTTTCCATGTACTTTGTTTACAAACAGTCTCTTTTGCTTTTGGCTTCTCTGCCCGACACTCATATTCTCCCCAAATCCTTAACTCTTCATTGTCTTGTCTGTTGACTCCATAATCGAGGTAAATTTGGGCCCGGCGCCTCGTTATTTATTTAACTCTTTCACTGCTGTTAATTCTCCTTCAGCTAAACCTCTCCCACTCTTACATGTTTACCTATAAACCACAGAAAGGCATTACAAAACGAACGACAAAAATTCCTAGGACAAAAGAAAAAATTAGGGGAAATAGAAATGAAAACAAAGATTATTTAAGTATTAAGAAAAATTATGCTAACACATTGAAAAAAAAACTTATTACCATTATTAAATTGGATCAATACAATTATGTTCCCAATTAAAGTAAGGCTAATATGTTACCTACGTTCCTAGTGAATTCTTCTTAGTGAGTTCTTCCTAGTGAGTTCCTAAAGTGCTAGCTGCTATCTATTGTACAATGCTATATAAGGAATATATTTAATTTTAATGAATCTTCAATTCGTACCTTGTTCATTTGCAAAATAAATTTCTTATAATTTCAATAACTAGTCGGCTACCCGTCGCTTCGCTCCAAAAGCCTCCCTTATGTAACGCAAGACAACTTTTTATTTATTAAGACACACACACAAATTACATCAAGGAAACTGAAACTAATATTTTTTTAAAGTTTTTTTTTTAATTTAATTTTTGATGTCTAAATTCTCTCAATCCACAACTGCTTTTAGAACAAGGGTGAGAATCACATATCTATGATATATTTTTATTTTTCATAGAGATTAGAATGTAGTCGTCGTGGTCTAATGGCTAAGACGTCTAACTTCTGAGCAGTATTCTACCTAATAGAAATAGTGCATCTTTCTTTCTTGAGTCTCTTTTTTTTTATTCCTAGTGATACTTTTCAGTGGTTTTTGAGTTACAAATAGCGATTTTTCAGTATTTACCTAATAGAAATAGCGCTTCTTTCTTTCTTGACTCTTTTTTTTTATTCCAATTGATACTTTTCAGCGTTTTTGAGTTACAAATAGTGATTTATCAGTATTCTATCTAATAGAAATACTGCTTCTTTCTTTTTGAGTCTCTTTTTTATTCTAATTGTAACTTTTCAGTGGCATTTAAGTTACAAATATTAATGGTTTTTCAATAACAAATAGTGATTTTTTCAGTACTCCACCTCAAAAAAAGAGTGCTTCTTTATTTTTTGACTCTGTTTTCTTTACTCAACATCTGCCATGTACACGTGCTTATTTTTCAATATCACATAGAATTTGGTTAGGTAAGAATATTTAAAATATTGCAACGTTTCGGCAATTATAGTTGTAATTGTCTTTTTCGAATTACAAATAAACTGACGGATGGGAAATAAATAAACAATCTTGAGATTCCAAAAAAAGATTGAATACATTCCTTATTGATGGGGGAAGGGGAAGGAGAGATAAGTCAAAAAAAAATATGAAGAGAGTTGTAATCCCTATGGTCTAATGGATAAGACGTCTGACTTCGGATCAGAAGGTTGCAGGTTCGATTCCTGTCGCGGATGTTTCACTGTAAAATTATTTCTCTTTTCCATTCTTACAGAAAATTGCTCCGGACAGACAGACAGAAAGACAGACAGACAAACAGAGAAATAAGAGATTTTAGTAATATAGATTGAATGCTGTTTGGAAATGATAAAAGAAACGTTAAGGAATGAAATCAATGAAAAACAAACTGAAATGGGAATCAAATAAAACAACGAAACAATAAAGAGGTAAAAACCGAAATTCCAGCAGACCGGAGTGCAGATTTATAATAACTTCAGTTAACTTTCACCACTTCACCAGGTATGAGCGTGTATATGTAAAAATGACTGTCTATTTTTAAATTCTCTCATTCGCATTCGATGTATTAATTATGAGTCCATTACAAAAACTTTATGTTTGAGATAGTTATTTTAGAGCTACTAAACGGAAGGATGGAGTTCATTTAACAAGAAAATGAAGAGTTTTTTGGGGAAATAAGGAAAGAGCTCGAAATACCCTTATGTCTTATTACAAAGATTCATTTCTTATTACAAGAAAACCAAAAAAATGGTCTTATTGTTACCGGTTAAAAAGGCCAATTTCTCTCCTGAAGTGTCGACTAGTCTGTTCCTGCCTCCCTATTGAAGAATTGACGGCTCCAGAATCCAAAAGGAGCCGTCAGACGGCAATAAAATCATGGAAGCAGAGCCATGTTAGGCAGTTCGTTCCTGGACAGGAGCCCAAACAGGCAGCTTGCCTTTCGCTGAAAGAAAAAAGAAGAAGAAGAAGAAGACCTGGTGTGGAGAGCAAAACGTTATGAGCAACTCATCGAGGTCCACAGCAGTTCTCGCTGTTATAAAGACGTAAGCCGAGGACTGTCCAGCTGGTATCTTCAATCCCAAAAGAAGAAGAAGGTTCGCCTTGAAAGTTGCACTCATCGCCGAGAGAGGCTGTTTGTATCTGGTCTTGATAAGCCGCCTTCGCCAGAGAAGAGCCCCGTTCTCAGAACGACAAGGAGGCCTAGTCCCCTAAAGTGGCTCCGCGGTGCAGTTGCAATCATCCTTCCGGAATATATGAAATAAAGAAGAAAAAGTCTATCTCGCACAACCAAACTCTCTCTCGTGCTTCTTTGTCTGTCTTACGTATGCATTGCTCTGATCTTTCTCGCTCCCTTCTCAGCAAAATTAAGCAAAAACCCCCCTCCCCATCTTTATTCCTTATACAACATTTGAACGGCCCCTATGGTCCTTCGTTTGTCATTTTCCGTTACTGTAGCCTCAAAATCTGCTGCAGTTCTTAAACGCATATGGATAGCTGTTCGGGCGTCGGAATCAAAGACAAAATTTTCCTAGGTCACCATGTTAGTATTATCAGTATCAGTCTGAGTGATATCGCGTGTCAGGTTCGTTACTCGACACAGGAGAGACTCGACTCTTATGAATATATTTTTATGTATCTTATGGATTTTTGATTTAGTATTCAAAATAGTTGAATTTATTAAACTATGTAGATCCAGTGGATTTGGAACTTTATTATTCATTAATGTATTAATGCTATTAGTTTTCAATTATTTAAGTTCTTCACATTCTTTCTTGAGTTGGTTTGAATTCATTCTTAGTGTGGTTTTCCTTTAGGTGATTTAATAGAATATCAAGGACTAGCAACAAATTTGTTTTTGATGAAGGGGGATAGTGCATCTCAAACTACACAGGTAATCATGAAATCAACTTTTTACCATTTTATATTAAAAGATACTGCTTTATAGATCAATATCTACCATTTCAGTAAGAGTAAATGTCTCAATTTTCTTATTTCTTTAATTTCACTGCAAATGATATTCAGGCTAAATTTTTGAAATTCTAATTTTGCACCGCGCCATTGTTCTTCTATGAGAACAAGTATTAAAAAGAAATAAACAGTAAATGTTTAAATTCATGTATCAATTACTTGTTCAATTCATTTCTTATTTCTAAATTTCTATTTTTTTTTATTTTTCTCTTCGATTTTATTTTATTTATACTTGAAGCTTGTAGTTGAACGTTCTTCTAAAAATAATTATGTAAATTTGTAGAATAATTAATTAATTTTTTTAATATGTATTTCGATAAAAAATATATTTAAGAAATATTATGAAATTCGCATGTATTTACTAAGTAAAAACCTCATAAAAAAATTGTTAAAAAACAGGTTTTGTTTTGCCAATAAAATCTAATGTTTCTATCAATATTCAGTATCAATCCAATAATCTTTACAATTCAAATTTTAATACTTATGAAATACTTGAATAATATTCCAGTTTTATAATTTTTTTATTATAAATAGTTAATGTTTATTAAAATTAAAAATAACAATAACAATAAATAACAATACCCTTTAAAACTGGTGATCTGATTAATATAAAGATATAAATATTATGAATACTTGATGGAAACTGTGATCCCTCAAAGACTAAAATCAAGTAAATTAAAAACAAGAACAAAATGTGGATTCCAAAACCTTGGGCATCACTCAGGCAACCACAAAAGGTATTTGACCACAAAAGGAAAAAAAAATAAACAAATAAATAACAAACGCTCTAATGGGCAAAATAAAAGCAATAATTCAAATAAGAATGCCTTTTGAGTCGAGCTGATACTCTGGGACGGCCGTTTCGAGCTTATTAGGCTCTCTTCAGCCAGAGCTAATCAGCCAGTGCAGGACTCAAAAGGCGTACGAAGGGAGGTATTAAGAATACTTGATGGAAACTGTGACCCCTCAAAGACTAAAATCAAGAAAATAAAAAACAAGAACAAAATGTGGATTCCAAAACCTTGGGCAGCACTCAGGCTACCATAAAAGGTATTTGATCACAAAAGGAAAAACTCTTTGAGGGGTCACAGTTTCCATCAAGTATTCTTAATCCTCCCCTCGTACGCCTTTTGAGTCCTGCACTGGCTGATTAGCTCTGGCTGAGTAGAGCCTAATAAGCTCGAAACGGCCGTCCCAGAGTATCAGCTCGACTCAAAAGGCATTCTTATTCTATATAAATATTATCTTTGAGATATGATTAATATATCTGGTGATCAAGAAATGACAGGAGGCTTGAGGAGCCCTGTAGCGTGTTATATACTGGACGAAATATAACAAAATTTGGCCACTATACATATTAAAGTATGCAGTTTCGATTTGTCAAGAAAAAAAAAAATTAGTATCAAACAACGCCGATACGGGAAATTCTGGGGCTGCAAGCGCATAATGTGTGAAAAAAGAATACATAACTGCCATTGGAAACAGTAAATAACAACACACCAAATACCAATGAAAAACGTTTATTATAGCAACCTACAAATTTGGCTCAAGGTGACCTCCAGCCTGATGTTCCACTAATTGCATGCGGTACACGAGGTTTTCGATGGTGGCTCGCAGCATATCGGCATTTATTCGTCTGACATGTAACATTATTTGATCTTTTAAGGTAGGATTATCAGGAACAAGTCCTTGATACACAATGCTTTTCAGGTAGAAATCGCAAGGATTCAGATTAGGGGACCTCGGAGGCCAATTCATGGGAAATGCGCGCCTAACTACTCTAGCATCTGTGAAATGTTGACACAAGACATCCTTCACCCGACATCCGATGTGCGGTGGAGCACCATCTTGCATGAAAATGGTAGAATCGATTCAATTTCTTTGCTGCAGTTGAGGTAACACAAAGTTCTCGAGCATATCGGCATACCTGTCGGAATTGACAGAACAAGTCACTAGTCCAATTCTACCAACTTCTTCATAAAAGTACGAGCCGATGATAAAAAAAGCAGTGAACCCACACAAAACTGCGACTTTCGCCGAACGTGTGGATTTGTATCAGCCCAAATACGGCAGTTGGGTGTGTTGATATAACCATGCAAATGGAAGTGAGCTTCATCACTCCATATTTTCCGCCACGGCCACTCGTCATCCACTTCCAATCGAACCAAAAATCTCAAAGAAATTCTAATCGGGCATTTCCGTCCCCTAGGAGCAATTCTTGAATGGGTGTTATCTTATAAGGATAAAATTTCAGGATCTTACGCAATATTCTCTGTACCGTCGACAACGGGATATATGTTTGCCGGGATATTAAACGTGCACTGCTGGTTCCCTTATTAGCTATCGCCTGATCCTAAACAGCAGTTGCAACTTCTTCAACTTGTTCCTGCTTGATACGTTTACGTCCTCGGCCTGGTTGCACACCAAGAGTTCCATTTCTTTCAAATCTTTCAACCATTCTTCGTAAGTTAGTTATGGTCATCGGTCCTCTACGTAACTGTTTTAAGCGCCGGTTTTCGAAGAGCAGTATTGGCATTTTCATCCCGCTGATAGAAGAGCTTGAATAATAAAGCACGACCACCTAGTGAGAACGCCATCGACGGGCGACTTCTTGCAGAATGACTAGAATTTCCTCAATCCCTCCTTTTATCCTCGATATCGTGTCACAAAGTACCCGTATATGCAAATTTCATGATGCATTTTTCTACCGCAGCGCCTGAATTTCCCCTATCGGCGTTGTTTGGTACTAACTTTTTTCTTGACAAATCGAAACCGCATACTTTAATGTGTATGGTGGCCAAATTTTGTTCTATTTCGTCCAGTACATAACACGCTACAGGGCTCCGAACACCTCTTGTTATTTCTTGATCATCCGGTATGTCAGTATAACATCCTTCGTTATCTTATTTTGGTTTTGACGATGCAACATTAAAAAAGTAATGATTTTAAATAATTATATGAACATTTTATTTAGATAATTTAGTTTGAGTTCATTTGTTTAAACTGCTTTTTTTATGATAAGTTTTAATTTAACATCATGACTCTCGATGCAAGGTGGCCATAATTACAATTACGGAGCTCTTTCTTCCTCCAATTAATAACTGAAATGATACGAAAATTCCCAGATACGGAGATTGATTCCGTGAAAAAAAAAACTGATTTCCAAAAGTGCCTGTAGATGAAAATATGGTGCTGCATTGAAGAATCCTGAAAAATATTTGTCATTTGCTACGATATTTTTAGGATAGAATGGAAATGGACGATGCTATGCTACAGAAATTTTCTATAGAGATGAAGTTCATTTTTATCTGGATCAGACTAACATTCAAAATAGCCGCATATGTGCTTCGGAGTCATCATCCGCTCTTGTCCCATTGCTTGGACAAAACTCTCGCTGCATGCTACATTGTGTGATTGGCAAGGCGAATCCATCAAGGAATTGTTCCTAACCCGGCTGTTTTGAACAATATGATACAGTATCTGCGCAACTTTACTCCCGAAATGTTCCATTCTTCATTAGAGAATACCTCTCCATAAGAACGGAAATCGTATTGAAAATCTATAACATCGTTAGTGACTGTGAGTGAGTTTCAAAATTTTACAGTATTTCTTCTAGCACGTATGTTCAGTAACTCAGTTCTTGGAAGAAGCAAATAAAAAATTTAAAATCTCATTTTTCTTTGTTTTATTTAGTCAATTGGTGAAGTTTTACCTTGCATTTTCTGTTTTTAGGATTTAAAAATGATTTATTAGGGTGATTAATAAACTTATGTGGATAGTGATCCTGGAAATAGCAACGCATGAGAAATATCGAGAAAAGAACTTATTGGGAAATTTTATCGGAAACTAATATACCAGATGTCAAAGAAATACGTTATTTGAGGTGTTTGAAGTGCCAAAAGTTGATAAATATTAGGCGGACCTATCTAAAACTTTGAATTGTAGGGGAGTGCAATCTTATGTTTGTTCAAAATGTAAAAAGTTTTTAGTTCACATAGTCACCATCATGGAGCATATGGCACTGCTGTCGGTTGTACAGTATCTTCTACTTTTCGTTGCTCGTTCGAATTCGGAATTGTGGAACAGAACGGTTGGTCACAGAATATGTACAATGTGTCCTCCATCCTCAGAGATCATTTGCATTCGATACATACCGTGCTCTATAACATGTTGGAGGATTCATTATGCAGGCGCCCACATTCAACGTGTTATGGCGTTTTTCAAGTCCTATAGCTTGTGCACCTCGATTGAACCTGTTATTGAGATAACGCCAGAGCCAAACCTCTAGATCTCAGAGGATCGTTCGGGCCATGCATAAAGATAATGCTTGCTTATTAAACGATCATTGAAGATGCACTCTGCAGTCGCATTTGTAGCAACAAGTAATGTGAAATGAAGTCGTGAAATAACTTCATTAACAGGTTGTTAATGAATCTAAAACTACTCAGTTATTTGGTCTTGAAAATAAATATTACTTCTTTAGCAATCATATTCAATTAACTTATCAAAGATCTTTATAGTCAATTGTTCTTTATCGTTCGATGTATGGAATGTAGACGTAATTTCTTTGTGATTCCTAGATTCACTGGAATTACGTATCCTATATTAATTCTCACGAAAACAATGTCTCTCGTCAAAAGGCAGTCTAATTATAGTAATAAAGGTAGTCTCCCACCTTATCAGATCCTTAACATTGATATTCCGAGTCGTAATCTTTGGTTGTTCACAACATATGAATTTCCTGATGATACTGGAAGATAAAAAAGAAAAAAATCAATATATGAATATACAAATAAGATTACGGATTGATTCGTATATCAATATGATGCCTTCCAATATGTAATTACATCAGTTCCTATTTATATATATCTTCGAAATAAAATTTCACAACAGCTTCAGGAATCCCTTATTGTTTTTCTGCGGCGATTACATTCCATCTCGAATTTTACAAACATGTTGTAGTCATAACAGGTAAAAAGCAGCATATAATCCTTATCTTGTATTATTATATTGCTATTCACACATTTTTTGCATCAATTGTCAATGATATCTTTAACAAATACTAATCCACTGCTCTTTGTTTATCACCACAAAACACCAGATTATGAGAATAAGAATAAATAAAATTCTCATGGGAACATAATACATGAAACTCGAAACTTTAGAATAATCAGGTGATAAAATGAAAATTCAAATATTAAGTAATCGGATTATGAATACGGATAATTGTTTCTTTTACAATAAACAAGTATTTAGAAAACAAACAAAGAGACAATAGGACAACCCGAAACAATAAAAAAAGCGAAAAATGTGGGATGAGTGCGACAAACATGTCACGAAAAAATAAAATAACCATGAGCATGTTATTTAGCAAATCATGTTGAACTCGTCGAAAGTTACTGTCTGGTGTGCAGTAACTTCAAATTTCATTTTTCTTTTCATTTTGCATGATCTGTACAGTAGCTGTTTCGAGGTCAATTTACTGAAATAACAGTCATTTGCCTCTTCTTCCCCTTTGCATGGTCGCCTAATTTTTGTCTATATGGATTACGTCATCTCTTTATCCAATCTCTTTATCGAGAAAGTATTCCTAGCTTGGCTCCAAAGGTACACAACTAAGGGTGCATAACTCCAGAAGGCTGTAGTACTCAATACAAAACGGATAGGTAGAAAATTTAGGGACACAACCACACATCCCTAACAATTCTTGCACACTTTTTTACACTTGGCAATATGTATTTTGGTCGTTGACTCGCCATGTTGTCTTTGCTGGGTAAACAGAAGGTTTGAATCTTTTATATAATAATAGTATTTCTTTGTTTTCAAGTACTTGTAAGCCTGTTTGTAGGTTGTACGCCTGTTTTTGATCGATGCAAATAATTACTAAAGAAAATTAAAATATTCCCATTGAAAGAGGTTTGAACAATTTCAAATATTGATGAAAATCTTAAAGAGAAATGTAAATTATAATTAAAATCAAAGGTTGAAATGAATCGATATATGAACGATGGAAAAAGGTTAAATAAATATGAATTTATTATAAATAAATATCTAAAATTTATTACAAAATTGATATTGTAATAATGTCTCAAAACTAGTAGTTAAATAGCTTATGAACTCCATTTCGACAGTTAATAAAATAACGTATAGGGTTTCGGTTCTCTTGTTCATTTCATGATGGACGATCCGCACAGGACAGGTTTTTTTCGGTGCTCTCCCATTTCCCCTAAACTACTTCCACCATTCTTGCTTCATTTTTCGCTCCGTATCTACTTCTTTCCGTAGGATAACATAATAAACATAAGGTGGATTTTCCTGCCATCCACAGTCACCACCAAAACATATGAAAAATTAAAAAAACATATAAAATTGAGTATTTCTTACAGCATCTTTAGAACAATCCAAAAAATGTTGTATTTAATCATGAATTTTTTTCCTTCACTTCAATCAATAATAATTATCCATTAGTAATGTAGTACTTATGGAAATACTTTCAATGCTTAATTATATTTGTTATAGTTGTTTATTCATGATGAGAATGAAGATCCATTGATACTTGATCCTCTGCTTGCAATTCCATTAAAGAGAGCCGTTAAGTTACTATCATTAGCTGCCACAAAGGTAAGAAATGATTATAAAATCATTCCTTAATAAATTAGAAGCATATTACTCTATAAATTAAAATTTATTAGTTTTTTTATTAAAATAACTAAATATTTTATAAGAATATATTAAAATCTCACAATTTTCTGACGATTATAAAGAAATTAGTAAATTAAGAGTTAACAGATTTAGAATGAAAGACAAAATTAGGAGCTTTCTTATAGTTTTTTTTGTAGTTTTTTTACTGACATCAATTTTTATGTTCCTTATTAGGAAATTAAGATGTAATGAAGTAAGTTTCTTGGTTATTGAGTGCTGTAAAAATGTAATAGGAAGTCCGAAAACTTGTAAAGCCTTATCTCCTGTTAGGCAGCAGAGTCAAGTAGTCTGTAGTTGGGATTGTTTCACTTAAGAAAATTTAGTGAAGTTGTTCGTGATACAGGAAAATTGCTCTTGTCTGTATCGGTCACGTCAAAACCTAAGTTTTGAAATGATTGTTGAAGCACAGCTGATTGAAGAATCCATTTATTGACAGCAATATCAAAACAAAACTATATAAAGTCGCGCTGTTTATAGTGAAGAGGTCGCCCTTATGTTCAATATAAAACAAAATACATGTGTAGAGATTGCGATTTATTATTTATTTTGTGTCCTAAAAAAAATTCTTCTCTAACTGGCCTGATCGTGTGACCACAATTGTCATATTATAAGTAATCACATAGACAAGTTTCTTACTTTGCAAAGCCCTACAAAAGAAGAGCATTATAAATATTCCCCGAACATTGCTAGTTGATCGTCATGTCTGTTCTTCCTGTTTGCCATTCTTCTAATAGCACTTAAGTAGCTAGTTATTTCAAAAGGAGACTGTTAAGGTTTAGGCTCTGGTGTTTTAAATGAATGTCGAGATTAGTTGAGATTGGACGGTCAGCTCAATGCCTTCACATCAAGGAAAGAAATAACCTCTAAATAATGATCGGCTTCCTCCGCAGAATAAATACCACTCTTTCAGTCCGCAGCAAAGTGTCTAATCCAGTGTCGCAACTACCTAAGAGAACATATATATCTAATATTTATTGGTTCGTCTACCTAAGTTTAATGTTTCGTTTCATGTTTTTGATATTTTTATTTGCTATTCATCATTACTCTATAATCTTTAGTGATTATAAATAAATCCTAGCATGTAATTGAAAGATAAATTCAACTTATTTTCAGTGAATTGTTTACAATTCGTCACATTCTAAAATTGCCTTCTGAAATTTATGTTTAATTCCCTCCTATTATTTGACGCTGGTTTTTTTTTCCATAGAGTTAGATACATTGTATTAAGTTACTGATAAAAGTTTGTTATCGGAAATCAGTCAAGTTTCATTATAACTCATTGCATTCAATTCGGTGTACGTTGTAATATAGTGACTACTGATTTGGATTTATCCCGAATAGCTCTTCAGAGGTTATATATATTGCAGCTTCGGATTTACAAAGGTAGAAATTAAAAAAAAAATAATGGGAGGATTGTGATAAATAAACGAAATAAACGAATAGCAATGGGAAACGTCTAATCGTTAAATTTCTTCGGCCACCAGACATCTTTTGTGGAACATAGGCTTTCATTGATTTCGTTCACCATCGAAATAGTTATGATTAGTATGCAATCCAAATTTTATGCAATTGAAGACGTGGTGTCCAGGTTATAAAATCTTTACTTAAAATCTTTACTTAATAATATATAAAGATATATATATAATATATCTTTACTTAACATATAAGAAGGAATCACATAGACTTGTTTCTTACTACTTTGCAAAACCTCAAAAAAGAAGAGCATTATAAATATTCCACGATCACAGCTAATAGATCGGCATGTCTGTTCTTTCAGTATTCCTGCTTTTCATTCTTCTGATAGCACTTATTGAATGTAGATAGTTCTTTCAAAAAGGGACTGTTAAGGTATAGACACTGATTTTTTTAAATGAATATCGAGATTAGTTGAGATTGGACGGTCAGCCCAACGCTTCACATCCAGGAAAGAAATAACCTCTGAAAAATGTCTAACCTCCTCAGCAGAACAAATACCACTCTGCCAGTCCACAACAAAGTGGACTGTGTCCCACCTACCTAAGAGAATATATATATATATATATATATATATATATATATATATCAGATATTTATTAGTGTATCTACCTTTGTTCTTTTTTGTATAATGTAGTATCATGTTTATATATAATTGTTCCATATCTTTTTTGTAGGTCCTTTCTTCTACAATATTTATTATAATAAAAGATCTTTAAAATCTCACAATTAAACGTAGCCATTCTGGCGTGGCCGTGCGGTCTCGGCGGCGGCCAGCCGTGGCGACCAGTGCGCCAGTACCTGGGTTCGAATCCCGGCAGTGGCATGGCAGTTTCAATTTCCTTTCCTGTGTTGTCCAGCCTCTTCTTCACTTTCTCTTCGGTCTGACGTCATTTCGTAATGGCGTCCGGGGGGCAGGCAACGGGAAACCACCCCCAGTATCTTTCCCCAGGTGTTTCTAGGAGATCCATGTGAGACCTCAATAGAACTGGACCTGTCTTCGGACAGAAAACTATGGATGGATGGAATTAAACGTAATATTTTACATTTATTTTTAAAAGCAAATTTTCGAGGCGAATGTGCGTTCCCTCTTTCTCAAGTCTATTTACAACAACTTATCCACATTTTTTTTCAATAATCAAATTATTACATGCTACGAGTATTCACATTTTGTTATATGTCGTATACTCATTTTGCTAATAATAAATAATAACAAACAATTAATTTATTTAAACAACTTTCAATTATTGAAAATTTTCTGAAACAGAAAACAATATTCATATGTCAATACTTACAAAAAATAACCTTGATTTGAAAACTTTCTATTGGTTAAGTATTGCTATCACTCTAATTCTCTTATTACAACCTTATTATTACAATTTCCACACAGCTTCTCAATAACCTTCATTCGAAGAATTTTGTTACCCATCGAAATAGTTAAGATCGGAAGCGACAACTCGGCTGGATATGGGATACAGATACAAGACGGCAACCCAGGACACATCAGCCCAACTAAAGAAGGATCCTGATTTGGGACGACTACCCAGGGTGGTGACAGTCCAACAGAAGAGAACGAAAACTGCAATTGGAGTTAAGACGAAAGTAGGAGATGGTCCGAGGAAAGAAATCTGGACACCACGTCTACAATTGCATAAGATTTGGATTCTATATTAATCTTAACCTGAATTTGAAACCTTTTATTCCTGGGCTTTCGCTCCAATGGAGATACCTTCTTTTTCAATTAGAACCTTCTTCTACTAGCTATTAGGCTGTTTTCCTAAGACTTGATATCTTCTTCCGTGTGGTGTAGGGGAATCTCTTGTAGTCGACGGCTGCCGACTAACTCTTCTCTTCAATGGGAGAGACCTACTTCTTCTTGCGACTGGGCGTATGTTCTCCTCTCTTCTCTTCACTGAGAGGAAGGCTGGTTCCCAACCACCAACTCTAATCTTCAGTGACAAGAGGTCCCTGGCTACCGCTGACGATATGTCTTGACATTCTTATACACCTTGCGAACCACCTTCTGCCTGCAGTGGAGTGATCTATTCCAAAGCCGAAAGGCAAAGTTAGACCAGTCGAGGAAGTCCTTTGGACGAATCAACGGGTAACAATTTCATTAATGACTACAGCATTAATAATATCGGAATAAGTTTCTTAATTTCACTAAAATGTTTCTTCACTTAGTCGTTCCGCCATGGCCGAGCGGTCTAGACGACGGTCTGCCGTATGGCAGATGTGTCGGAACCTGGGTTAGAATCCCGGCTTGGGCATGGATATTTGCTTTCTTTCTGTGCTGTCTGCTCCTTCGGCTTTCGCTTCTTTCACCGTTTACGGCATTTGTGGGTTCACCCTCAACTCTCAGCGACAGGAAGGGCATGCGGCTGTAAAACACTTGCCTCAACCGAATACCGAGCAAGAGCTCCTTGCTCTTCCGCGACCCTGCACGGAAAGCCGGAAAAGCAGTAGAAAATGATGAAGATGGTTCCATACTTTGTTCTCCTCTTCAATACGATTTCAGTTGATACGTATATGGTTTTCCTCGGCAGTAATAATTATTAGTTTCTACAACACTTCCTTTCTGTTTTAAATTACGTTCGATGCCCTTTATTTTTGATAAGCGTGAATTGTGATTTGTTACCACACCGTAATTCCCTTAATTGGCACTGGTGGACCAGCAATCAAACATCATTGAGAGCCAGTTATTCAACACCGTACTAGCACTACATTGAGAGCCCATCAGAGAACCTGATACTAGGAAAAGATTGAATACTACACGTATGGAATTGACACACATTAAATCGTTAATTCCAATTTGAATTAAACATCCACGTTTGTTTACTTACATTCATTTGCTTTTTACTTTCTCTATGAGGAATACAAAACTTAAAAAATCCCTTAAAATAGAGGTTTTACAAAATATCATTTGGTGGCGAATAAATGAACTTAAATTACATATAACACAAAGTTTCTACACCCCCCTCCCTATAAAATATCGTTTCCCTCTAATAGATATAGTCTTTGAATCGGTATTTTTCTAAGACTATGTCTCTAGAGGATAAAGATATTTAATAAGAGGGAGTGTAGAAACCGTCTGTTTAATGTAATTAACGTTCGTTTTGATGGCTCGTAATTCCAGTGTAATGCTAATAGATTCATCCTAAGCTAACTTCCAATAATTCTTAGCTCCAAATAATAAATGGATTTCATCATCTTCTTTGCCTGTCCATGCCTCGAATGTAATATCTTTGTTTTGTAGATCGCCAAGTCCACAACTGGAACTGTCCATGTTCCGGAATTTCGTTTATCCCGAAGAAAGTTAGATCATCTCGATGCTTCTTGAAACTCGGTGGAACGGTAGAACAGATACTCGGTGGAACGCCTGCTTGATATCTTGTAATTCCGATTTGGCGGGTTCTGAATTCGATCGGGGTCTCTCTTATCTCTTTTGGCCGGTTGGGGCCTTTGTACAGATAGACAGTCGTTACAGGATTTGGAATCCTTTCCTTGTGAAGAAGAATCGTACACGATTCTTAGTTTGGTTGTAATATAACGGATGTAATACAGCGGAATGTAATACAACAGACTGCTTACTTGTATTTTGTCATCAGCTGTTTCTTCTATCACTCCATCTCTTAACTGTACAACCACAGTTCCACGTGACATCTTCTACCGATGCCCGATTTGCGTTTTATCTTTCTTAGTAATATCCAAAAAGTCTCAACGACGTTTCTTTGTTGTCGTCTAATTCTTTACAGAATAGCTTCCATGGTACCTCCGTCTCATACAGCACAAAATATGTATAGAATACATTACATCATTAATTCGAATTCGAATAGAACTGCCACGTTTATTTACTTACATTCATTTGCTTCTTATTTTTTCTACGGAGAATACAAAGAAAAGGTTTTCCATGTAGTATCTTCTAGTGGCGAATATACGAAGTTAAATTACATTAAACCGAAGGTTTATATATATTCTCCTCCAAATGAGAGTTGGCCGCTCTGTTTTTGTGAGATCTGCGCATCTATGATCGATTAGTCTGGTCAGGCACTTCCGTCTGATTTTATGATAGGACGCCGCCATTACAGTAATCGCTTGTTACTTTGCAAAAGAGCATTGTATTTATAAATAATATTTATTTATTTATTTATATAAATACTTATTGTTAGCAACTGGAATTGAAATAACGCTAAATAGTCGAGAGAAGTTTTAATTTGGCGTTATCAACATGTCTTTCTCAGTAAACACAGACGACGTCGTCCATTGTGACAGGAAAACATAATTGATCAGCTACCGGAAGGGCTGCGCAGTTCAAACTTCCGCCGGCCAACTTTCATTTGGAGGACAATAGTCCAGTAATTATGTACATCAGACCATGCGTCAGATCGGATAGTTCTGAAATTTTGCTGAGTTGTTTACGATGTTATCCCAATGTAAGAGCCAAGTTTTCGACCTCGAGCGCCGAACGCAACCTTGGCAAAAATAAAAAAAAACGAGAAATTTTCGACCCTTTTTCAGGATTTGGCGATTTTATCCTGGAAGGACTATTGCTATGATAATAATGACTTAGTATGTTTTTAAAGGAGACGAAATTTTCTACAGTTTGAGACCAGAAACATGTATATGAACCTAATAGTTTCCGAAATACAACGTTGCAAAATTTAGTGAGTTTTGCGAACTCGGCAATTGTTAGCAATAATGTGATGTTCTGTGGGAATTTCGACCTTGTAGGCTGATGTTCCTCAGAAAAGCAATCAACTATGTGATAAAACAACACAAAGTAGATGAAATAATGATCCTTTAAACCTAATGTTTGCAATTGAAAGTGATAATAATAAAAAACAGGAGACAAGTAAGAACATTTTGCTCTCTTGGAAGGGCCCGGTTGCGCATCGGCGGTTTCTCCACTGGGAACGTCTGCAGTTGAAACATCGATGTCTTCCCAAAATACAGTCTCCAGCATTTCGAAATCTGACAAATCGTCGCTTTCTGAGGAGTGCAAAACAACTTCAAGTGCGATGTCTGGCACACAGTCGCCTGAAGCCCCGCTGCAGTGGCTGCAGACGAAAGAACACTTCAGCCCTGCCTTTCTACAACTGCACGCGTTCCCACATTCCCTCGTACAGTCACACGAAATCATCCGCACGATGTGTTGTGGAGCTGCGTCTCTGGTCATCAGTTTGGGGCTGAGGTCGTTTGAGGTGGATATCCACCCGCAGTCGAGATGGTTCAGTTTGACCCCCAACCATTTCTACACCTGTAACAGAATTGGCCATGTATAGTTGAAGAGAAAAAGATGAAAGAGATGTTTAGAAATAACGGGTATTTAATGAAGTAAATGTATACGTGTATATTAGAACGAATTGTACCTGAAGATGGGTGCGGAAGGAGTGAAATCGAGCCGCGACTCTTGTAGAAGGTTACCTTGCGAGATTGAAGCTCGTTTTTGCCGCAGCCCTCGCAAATAGGTGCTGCTGCAGCTCAATAAGGCTCTGGATGTCGGGTTTGACACCGTACTGAGCAACTATTATCCACTCCCCTGCTGCTGCTATCTCATCAGGTGTAGAGGTGGTGTCGAGAAAACTGGCAGCGTGCTTTTCAAGGTCCGAATGTTTTTAGTGCATTTAGAACATTATCAATTTTCCTTGGCCGAAGACGCAGGATATCGAGTCTCACCCACTGAAGGCGTGGATGAAAAGAAAACGCTCCGGTTTTAATGTGTACTTTGATGAGGTGATGCTGGAATAGATAACATCTGTAGCTTTGTTTCTTCCATATTTCTTGAAACATATCTCACGTTGGTGTGAGATCCCAGTGAACATTTTCAAGAAGTTGATGTTCTCGCCAATGACTAACACTACATCATATGAAGAGGCAAGAGTGACAGCTGTAGTGATGATGGGCCTGTCAGCATCTTCCTCTGTCTGCACTACTCGAATATTATGGTTTTCCATTTTCGTTTTCAGCAGGACGATGAAACGAATGTTTTTTTTGCCTTTTGATTCTAAATTCTCTTGTGAAGCTGACATGTTTATCGACACCACCGCTACACCTGCTGGAATAGCAGCAGCAGGGGAGCGGATAATACTTGCTCGTACGGTGGCTACCCCGACATCCAGAGCCTTAATGAGCAGCAGTAGAACCTATTTGCGAGAGCTGAGGCAAAAACGATTTTCAATCTTGCAAGGTTACATCCTACAAAGCCCCGGCTCGATTTCACTCCTTCCGCACCCACCATCCGATACAATTCGTTCTTATATACACGTACACACTTACTTTAATATGTACACGTTATTTCTAAATATCTCTTTCATCATTTTCTCTTCAACTATACATGGCCAATTCTGTTACAGGTGCAGTTGAAACTGAACTCTCTCGACTGCGGGTGGATATCCACCTCACAAGGCCTCAGCCCCATACTGATGACCAGAGACGCAGCTCCACAACACCTCTTCAACAACTCAGCAAAACAACGCAGCAAAATTTCATAAACAACTCAGCAAAATTTCAGAACTACCCGATCTGACGCACGGTACCCCCCTTTTAGGCGACAAGGTTACTGGACTAATAAACTATAATATTATGTTTTAATTTCGTATCTACTTTATTGTATAAAGCTGCAGTCAGAAATAAAGTTTACAGATGACCAACCATTGCAAATATTCTTATTTGAAACTGCAATTTCAGAAGAAATCAAAAACTTTTAGAAGTTTAATTCATAATTTCAACTAAAATAAAGTTATAAAAAGAAATGTAGCTTTTACATTGGGTTATCTTGACAGAATAAAAAGCAAAACAGTATATGTTAATGCTTCTTATCATTGACCTCGATTCTGTGGAATAATTGGAGTCGAAAACAAGCCAAATACTGTTTTGAGCGGATGTAAAATAAAATTAATATAATTTAAATAAGATTTGAAAGCAATTGAATAATTTCCAGATTTTCCCTCGGTGAATTCCTTCCATGAATTCAGCCGTGATCTTTCATAATTTCTCTTACTACTCTAACCAAAAGATTTTTAAAGCAATTGAAATAATTTCATAATGTCTTTCCATGAATCCCCACTGTAGACTATAATGTTCACAATCGTAATTTATCGATAAAATATCGTTACTTAATTCAACCACTGAAAAGAAAACCCGTTATTCTTTTAATAGAGACTAGTGCCTATACAGAAGTGATACAGTAGTTGAAAATATGGGTTTCCCAAAATATTTTCATTTTTAATTCCATGCTAAAAGCATCAAATAATAAGCTCATAAAATTGATAAACATTTTGTTCGTAAACAATCTCTGGATTACAAAAGAAGTAAGATGGAAACATTAGTTATTTGCAGATAATTTGTTCAGCTAACTAGAAGAAAAGGAATATCGAAATGCTAGTAACAATTTCAGTTATTTGCAATTATCATTATGAAATATAGATGCATTATGAACATAAAATAATCAGTAAGCTGAATTATTCACCTTCTTCACAGTAAGTAGCTGAAATAATAAATATTATTTTTCATACTGAAAAAAGTAAGATTAAAAATCACTGAAAATAAAATTTTGTAATTTTAGGTTGTTCGTGTTCACCATCATTTGAGACCAACTGCTAATCAAGTAGATGTAGTGAATTGTGAGAGAAACTGTTTTAATGCAATGATTGAAGAAACACTATCTTGCAGGTAATGTTTTTATATGGTCAAAGTTTGCCAAATTTTTGATGATTCGATTATTTATTAATTTTGTAGGAATTGTTAAACTAGTTGTTTTATTGATATCAAGAATCAATAATGAAAATGCTCAGAATTAATGCAACGTAAAGATTGTTATGTGATATAATAAGAAAACGAATTGTAATTTGTGATTTTAATGAAGTTTTAAATGAAAGTAGAAAAATACTGCTTACTGGAAATTAGTCATGTGTTTATTCTTAATTTTTTTTTAAAAAATGCTTAAATTGTACATTAAAATTTCTAATATTTATCAATAAATCTATGGTTATATAGATTCTTAGATTAAATTCAATTTCAAGAAGAAACTGAGTAAAATACCTTTCTTAGATTAATTGTTAAATAATAACCTTACTAATATCGAATTTGAGCATTATGAAAAAAGATTTAAGAGTAATCACATGATTAATTTCTAGTGAGCACATAGTAAAAATATTAAGAGAGCAGTTGTACATAAGTATTTAGATACAGTTATTAACAATACAATGGACACTTAGAAATGGGACAACAAAGTAAAAAAATGTGCTGACCATTGCCTGAAGTTCAATCATAATCCAGATCCTCTGGTAGAAATATTATATCATATTATAAAAAGGATATCAAGATTTATAGTAGAAGCAGCTTTGAATGTATTAATAAACAAAAGAAAATTCCATTAAGGAAATTTTAGGAAAATTTCTGATTAAAAAAGAAATTTCAGTAGAATTTATTAATAATATTTGAACAGTTTTTGAACATTGTTTCATTTGTTTGTTTTTATTTAATGGATTTACATCTGTTGATTTATAATAACCCGATTGTTAATGGTGTAATGATTTGTTTGCAACGCAAACGTAATTATAATGAAAAATGTTAGAAACAATTTGGGGATTTTCAAATGTACGAGAGAGAAGCCTGAAGAAGCAGAGTAATTCCACTCTGCAAAATATCATAATTATAATGAAGAGGATGAAGGAATAAACGCTAATTATTGGATTATAAATATTATTAATTGGTACGTTTAAGTAAAATTGATTACTATTTAATGTTTTCATAAATTGCAATTTGCAGTATATGAAATAAGATGGCAATACAGAGTAAAAATTTTCCACTTTTATACTCAATGCTGGCACTCAATTTCATTCACAGATTAGTCGTACAAATGTGCTTTGTACGAACAAATGTGAAGAACAAATGTGTTTTATTTTGTTAATAACTTTGTTTACTCATTATAATTTATGTATCTTTGTCAAATAACTTGTAAAAGCATTTATTTTAGAATCCAAACAAGTCTGCTTAAAAACCTGACACAAACGAAACCTGATATTGATATTAATTTTATATTTAACATTCTAATTACAGATTTCTATTCCCAACATTGTTACAATAAATTACATAATTGAACACAGTCATATAGATATCTAGCACAACCACCTGTTCTTTGCACTGGTTACAAAAACAAATGTCCTAATGTGGATGATAAAGAAATTGCAATTGTGAGATCACTTGGAACTTTCCAGGTTGGTTCAAACACAACAAAAAACAGCAACAACTCAAAAGGTCTGATCTCATTGCAAATCTAAATATATCCCGAAAACCTCGTAGAAGTATCTTTGAACCATGTTTGCCCATCCACTCACCGTCCTCCCACTGTACACCCTAGCTATTGGTTATTCGAATTTTGTAACGTCGTAACCCTATCACTTCAAACCTTTCCTAGTTCGTAATACATTATTTGATCATTACAAATCTATATCTAACCCGAAAATCCCGTCGCTATTATGCACAACCATACTTTAGCTCCAACTATTGCATAATACTATTTCTATAGTTCCTATTGTCACCACCGGGTGCATATGTAGCGCTATTGTGCAGAATAATATTTTAGCTCAAATTGTTACTTAATAATATTTGTGTAGTTCTCATTGTCACGATAACAAATCCTAAAACCTAACAATTCTAACGGAAGAAAACTTTGAGCTTTATAACGTAAAGCAAGGGTTTTATCCCGTGCGAATTTCGAAATATCCTGCAAAAGGGTTTTAGTGATTATAAGTACCTAATTACATGCCAAATTTGAAGACTCTACTCATTATAGTTACGGAAATACTTACGGAAATCAGAAAACTTTCAAACACCAATTATTCCCGAACCCATGGGAACTTCGAAAAATCCTGAAAAAGGGTTTTAGTGATTATAATTTCCTATTTCATACAAAATTTGAAATCTGCTAAATAAGAAAACTTTTAGGTGAAACTAATTAAGCCCTCGTTATTCCTGAACCCGTGGGAATTTCGAAAAATCCTGAAAAAGGGTTTTAGTGATTTTAAGTTCCTACTTACATGCAAAATGTAATTATAGTTACGGAACTAATTACGGAAATAAGAAAACCTTAAAGTGCCAATTATTCCCGAACCCGTGGGATCTTCGAAAAATCTCTGGGCAAAATTGCAGTTTTCTAGGTCCAACGGATTGGGCTGGGCTTGATCAGTCAGTCAGTGAATGAGTCAGGTCTTGTCTTTTTATAGGTATAGATAAGTATTTGTTGCTGTATTGTCTTTGTGGAATTTTAGTATTGGAGTCAATATATAACTTGAACATAAAAGACCAGTTGCAGAAAGTAGAGTACAGGTGATGTAGAATTACTGGAATTAGTTGTCACAGAGATGTATCGGGAATTCTTATTTTTCTGGTAAGAGATGTTGAATAATTTCGGCAGTTCATCAACAGAGGCAACAGTTCTTTTGATTAATTATATTTTACTTAAATTTTCTTCTGTTTAATTGAGTCTCTTATACAATGGAATTTTCTATCCATGTGTCTTCTTTTAATTTTATTGATATCATTTTTTGCTAACTTGTCAGGTAAATTGCCACAAAATTTCAGTTCACAAATTCATCTATTTCTTTTAAAATTTTTCCTGCAATTATTGTACTAAACTATAAATAAAGACAAAAAAAATCACAACCGGACAACAAATATGCCTTCGCACTGAATGCTGCATATTCACGTTTGAGAAGAAAGAGCGACAGTGCATTGTTGTGTCATTGTCCATTGTTTTGCACTTCCTCCAAACTGCAGTTAATCTTCCATACCTTTTAAGTATCTTAATGTTTTTGCTTTTATCTTGTCATCTATAACTTTCTAAAAATGTGTGACGACGACTTGAACTAATTAAGTACTAGGCTTCCAACTAAGCTTCTAAACGTTCTCTGCATTTAAAAAATTTTCTTCTCTATTGTTTTTAAGTTCTTTATCTGAATTCTTAATAAGGATATTTACGATTTAAAATCGCTCAGGTTGAATTTTTCATTATTTCTTCTATGACATGAAGTTGATTGAAGGTTAACATTCCCTTTTCTTTATCATAGTTTATCTTCATTCCAAAGCCTATTTTGGTAAAATCATTCAATTTGAACAACTTAGATAACTCTGTTTTTATCTTTTTAATGTTTTTCAGTTCTTGCTGGAAATTAAAATATCATCTTCATACAGTATTATGATAGTTTTGTTTTCTTTTATTCCCTTCATATACATACACACTTCTGTATTTATCTTTTTGAAACCACCTTGGATTAACTTTCCCTCAAGACAGTAGGTGCATAAATAGCAATTCTGGCTCACCAGCTGAAGACCACTATTTTTTTAAAAACCGTAAACAAGTAAAAAAATACCAATAAACCCAAAAACCTAACAGAAAATAACAAAAATTTTACATTAACAATAAAAAAATGATTATCCACCGAAATCAATATTTTGGATTCTCACGAACGACCCATTTGGGTCAGTCTTTAGCAGTCAAGGGAAAATAATATAAAAAACATAAAAAAATCCCCCCCCTTAACATATGTCTTAACATATCTTCCTTTGGTTGCAAGACTTCCGCCGCTTCTAACATAACCTCACCTCCTTTCAATATAGAACAAGGAAATGAAAAGGAAATATTTCTTCTCCCTCTAGAGAAAAATAACAAAGTTCATCCGGTGGAAGTTAAATAGAAAATTGAAAGGTTAGGAGGTCGAACAGAATTACAAATTCTTACTCTCTAAGTCTTTTATTCTCTTTTCCAACTGAGGAATAGTTCTCATTGTATGATGCATTTCTATTAAAGTTTTGAATCTTCTATTTATATCAAATATTTTATCAGAATTTGCTTTTTGGAAACAATTTCTTTGTATATATTAATTTTCGAATTTATTTTATCTATAATATTTTTGATCTCCTTTTGGTCCTGGTATTCTGGGATCACCCTTTGATCCTGGCTTTTTGGAACTCACGGCCCCACTTTTCCTTCAGAATCAGAATCATTTATTTAGAAAATTTATCCATCTATTTAGAGTTAAAAAAGAGAATTAAAAGTAAAAGTAAAATCAGAGTTAAGAAATAACGAGACTTCTCTGTGATAAATTTATTGAAGCTTTAGTTTCAGATGTAACGATACAACATACATAATAATTATCATTTGGACTTTCTTTTAATCTCTATTTAAACTCAATATCTAATGGTTGGAGAGAGAGATATTCTTCGGGTTTCGATACATCATAATAGAAAACAGGATATATTTCAGCAAATTTACTAAAATTAACAATAGTTTCAACGTCGCTTCCATGATATTTTCTGGCCTGCACTTTGAAAACTTTGATACGCTCTGGAATATCTATGGACATCAGATTAAAGTCAGATTCAAGTTCCTCCACGGGATACTGCTTCCCATTAATCTTCACGTAGCTTTTTTTAAGATCTAAATGATCAAAAATCTTATTTCCTTTAATATTATTTTCGTTATATGCATTTTGAAATATTATATAGACAAGACTGGGAGAATGTTGATTCAGGTAACTCTCCAGCTTCCTACATTATCTCTCCTTCAACCGGATCTGCAACAGATGGTTCTTTCTCATTTAAAGTCAATTATGTTTCCTGCAGTTATATAACTTTCGTATTTCTGAAGAACAATTCGACTTGGCTAAATGAGTGAAACCCAGAAAGAAATATAGTTTATTAAAAATGTATAGTCTTTATCTTCAGATGTATATAATTATTATTATCATCATTTTTTAGAATTACCTTAAATTGAACTCCTGTTAGAATTTTGTCAATATGTGCACAGAAACCAAATAATTTATTTAATAGCAACCACATACTAACTTATTTACTTTTTTCAGTTAATCTCCATCTTTCTAAAAATCCTTTATTAAAATCTTTATTTGGTTTAATTGCTTGTAAAGTGTTTTTCACTACCATCTCACTGTCAGAATTATTCACCTACATCTCCATCTTAATAAACGAATGTAGTTTTATCAGCTTTAACAGATGTATTTGGAAACCACATCATATTTGTCGCCGTACTTTTACTGTAATCATCAGAGAAATTTATTAAATTGTTAACTGTAGTCACCTTCCGGATACTCAACAGATTCTATAAGCTTTTTGTTCTATATGTTATTCTACAGTTCTAAAAAGATTAAAGCCATTATTTATAAAAGTTACATTATCATTAATTTGTATATTTCTTCCATATGGTTTAACGATTGTTCCTCTGACATCAAGAACGGCTAAAATTTGAATATACAATATTATTGGGTAGTTCGTATCTAGTTAAGATTTTAACTTCTACATTAATTTCTCTGTATTCTTTCCATTCTTGTTTTATCGTTGAATTATCTTCTGTTGAAAGGAATTGCAAATCCCTCATTGGATTTACTTCCATTTGTATAAGAATAAAAAAAATGATCGGTTCAAGAATTTATTCCTTCTTCCATCATTACAGGTTTATTCAGTAATTTTCTAATAGTTTCTCTAGAGTCAGACGATATTCTGGGTTTCTTTCTAAATTTTTGTATGACTTCAGCAGATTTTCTAGTTATTAATTTTGAATTTCTTTCACTATCTCAATCCCTTTATCTTTCATAAAAGGAATAGTTTTTTTTTCCTAAATTTTTTAATAGATCTGTAAAAATTCCTCCACCAACAGATCTATATTTATTTCTGCCAACGATCTAAAATTGCTGTCTCTTCTTCTTTATCAACATTTATAAGCATTTAAAAATGTCTGAAAATTTAAAATTGGCTTCTGTTAGCTGAAAGTAAAGCAGCCTTAGGCTTCACTGTAATGATCGAAACATTTCACATGTAACTGATAACTAATGGGTTCACCTTTCAAGTGAATCGCTTTGTTTAATTAGTCTGTTATTGTCATTCTGATATCTCTAACGAAACCTCTTTTGTCTATGGGGATATAAAATGGAATGAAAGGTCTTTCGATGATTAGTTCTGCAGGTCTTACATTGAAGTGAATTTATAAATTCCATAGGATTGATCGCCATTCATATAAGATCCACTTGCAATAGAACAGTGAATTAATATCGCATCCACATCTGTTGTAATATTTGCATCTTTTTTCTGCTTTGTACGAAATAACAAACAGAATCTGTTGGATTATTTGTATCTCCATCATATATCTTTATTTAAATCCCAGTATTTCATTTAGAGTTTCTTTTTTAAAAATCCATGTTGAACTTCTCTTGTGTAAGAAGGATAACTCTCGCCATTGATCTATTGATTTGAAACTTAAAAGGTATTTCGTTTCATAAAAGATGATGTTTTATATTTCTATTGATATCATCCACAGTGTAACTTCCCTCAAGTAAAATTATCTTTTCATCGTTAACAAAAATTATGTTTTTGTTAAAACCTGAACGAAAGTTATGCCAGCTATTTCAGTTTGACATTGAAACCAAACCAATTTCATATTCGCAGTTAACTTGGATAGATTATTGAAGTAAATATTAAAATAAGTTGGTGTTTTTCCATTGCTACAAATACTTATTATGATCATTTATTAGCATTTAAAAACATGCCAGAAGTAAAACTATTAGAGTTTAAAAAATGTCTGTAGGTTTAAAATCTAAGAACCAAAGTTGGTTCGATATTTCAAACTATCTTTGTGTTCGGTCTTTTAATTATAAAAAATTATATTTTTCTTTAACAGCTTTATTATATAAATCATTGAATTCATCGTTCGTCTTCTCTATGGCATGATGCAATCTAATTTGAATAAATTCATTTCAAGTTGAATTCTTGAAAAATGTAAAATGAGTCAATGAAGTCTAACATCTTTCGGTGTTGAAAAACAACTTCTAAATTAAATAAATCACCGAAGCATTTTTCTTTGTTCCTCTGATAAATAGATCGATGATTGCATCCTGATGTTTTTCTGTTATATAGTCATCAAATACCATTAAATTTTGTTTTTCTTCATTTAAATCATTAACGTTAATTATATCTTCTTTATTTGAAGAAAATTCGGCTATTTCTTCCTATATTTCTTTCTCTATTTACTCAAAAAACTTTTTTTAGTACTTTTTTAATTATTTTGATTCCATTACGTCTTTCGGAAAAATATACAATTTATCATTATACAAGTAAAGAAATATTACCGGTAAGTTTAATAAGAAATTCGTTTTCCCAAATTCACTCGAACCGCAGATTAATAATCTGAAAGGCTATTGACAGGTTAATTTGTGTTAATTAAAGTACTTTTTTTCTTTCTTTATTTTTTTTCTTTATTAAATGTAATTTAATAGCATTTTAAAAACTACCAGACAATTTAAATAAATTTTTATTAATAAAAAAATCGAGTGAATTTATGAATTTATTTAATAATTTAATGAATTTCTAATAAATGGTGAAAGTTTCAAACGATCCAAAGGAAGGTTTCTCGGGTATTAATGATATTTCGAGAAAAACTAAACCCCCATAAAAGATGTTAGAAAAATTTTAGAAACACAAAATACTTACACATTACATAATCCAAGAGTTTTTCCAAGAAGAACAGTTTGGTCTCCCTGTAAAGACAATCACTGACAAGCAGATTAAGTGGTTATTCGGTAATTTAACTATTTTAATAAAAACAAATTATATTTTAACGGTAATAGACGTTTTTAGTATAAAGGTCAATCATTTAAAAACCGAACACCTGGTGGAAAAGCACATTATCTTTAAGTCAGCTTCAAGTAGTCGTCACATCTGTTGAGACACTTATCCCACTATGAGATGAGACACTGAATGCCTCTGTGGAAGAAGTCTTTGAGTTACTGCTGGAACCATTGTTGAACTGCTTTCTGCACGTCATCGTCCGAAGTGAATCGTTTGCCTCTGAAGGCACATTTCAATTCTCCGAACACTTAAAAATCACAAGGGACACGTCAGGACTGTGTGTGTGGGGGAGGGGGGTGCATTAGCGTTTCCCACAGGAATTTCTGTATTGTGGCGCAGACAAGATCGGCAGTATGCGGACAGGCATTGTCATGGAGCAAAATGACACCAGAACATTTTGCCTTTATTGCCCGCCACAACTTCGTGAACATGTCGACGTAGCGCACAGCATTCACAGTTGCCCATTTCTCCAGAAACTCGATGAGGAGTGTGCCATGGTTATTAAAAAACAACGTCATCATTGCCTTATTCTTACTGTTTTGTATGGTCTTGGACTTCTTTCGTGGAGGGGAGACGGAATGTTTCCCCTGTCGGTTGTGCCTCTTTGTGTCAGGTTGGTAATCATGACACCATGTCTCATCACCTGTCACAATATGTGACAAAAACAAGTCACCTTGTTGCTGATATCACTACATGTGCTACAGAGCAATGGCGATGGGATAGCCCGTTTGACCTTCATTAAGGTCATGGGGAACCCATTTAGCGCAGATTTTCCGGTACCAGAGCCTATCGGTGATGATTTGATGGGTGGTACCGTGACTAAGACCCACCAGTGCCGCGATATCATCCACAGTCAGGCGCCGGTTACTTCTAATCAACTCATGCGCTACCAGGATTGGAAACCAGACGGGAGCCGGAATATATGGGCTGAGACCAAGGGCTAGTTCTTTCAAGCCCTAGGGATCCACTGCACTGTATTTCAGGCTGAGGTATATGTTATCCTTTTCTGTGCATATGAAAACCTCAATCGTCATTATGTCAATAGGACCATTTATTTCTGCTCAGATAGTCAAGCAGCTTTCCACGCCATGAGCAGTTCTGTTTGCACCTTTCAGCTTGTTGCTGAATGTAGGGAGGCCCTATCCTGCCTAGCCAGTACAAACTTGGTTTATTTGTACTGGGTCCCTGGGCATTCAGACATCGATGGAAACGAGAAAGCGGACCTGTTGGCCAAAAGGGGTTCATCCTTGACTCCAATTGGCCCGGAACCAATCTTAGGATTCTCATTCGATCTAGGCAAACGATTAGGGTAAAGTGACCAAATGTCGGCCGGTGCCCAAATGTTGGCCACCAAATGTTTTTTTTTTTATTTTAAGAAACACGTAGTAGTCCAGCTGTGTTTTTTTTCGTTTTACATGATTTTGACATCATTGGATTACTATCCTATCTTAGTTTCAATTGTCATCTCCAGATGTCGCCGTTTAATTTAAGCTCTCATCGAGGACGCGGGAGTGATTGAAGCGGGAAACGATTGTTTTGTTGAGATTCTTCAGATTGAAAGGTGAGAATGCATTTTCTCCAAGTCAAAGCAATACTTATTTTTCTTGTTGTTTGTATGATTTTGATATCAGCTAAAACTCAGTCGATATTTTAACCTTATCTTCTAAGTAATTAGTATTTATTACCTTAAAGCGCTTCAGTATTTACATTTTATTTTCCTATTGAAAGTAGTCCTAATGTCGGCCATGGATGGACCAAATGTCAGCCAGCTATGAACCAAATGTCGGCCATGCAGTAGATCAAATGTCGGCCATTGTTTAGTTGTTAGCGTATAGCCGAGCCTACTTAACAATTTTAAAAAAATGTGAACACCTAGCTTATCTAATAAAGATTAGGCCTACAGTTCTTTTCGAGTATAAGAATAGGCTCAAAAGAAATACGTAGGCCAGCGATTCTCAACCTAGGGAGGCGTGATAAAACTAAAGGGGAGGCGCGAGTATAAAGA
>JAFIDM010034440.1:177949-190110 GCA_023159025.1 Thereuonema tuberculata | reverse complement strand
ATTTGGTACTCCATAAAAATGCAAATGACTAAAAGAAAAGAAAAAAAAAGAAGAGTGAAATTTTAAAATAAAATGAGCATAAAATACTATGGAATAAATTAGTAGTTATTGTTTGTGGGTTTTCTATTTAAAACAGTTCCTTTCTTTCTCAGTTCTCTTCATATGTCATAAAAAAATAGAAATATAAATTTATAAATGAATATACAAATAACAATTTATGAGGGATTTTTTTTTCCCACTTCCAGAGTACATGTGTGTATTTGTTTGTTCAATTATCTTCTTTGGCCTATTACTCCTTCAGATCCAAGTTAGTTTTCGATATTTAGAAAAAATAAAAAAAGCATTATATTTTGAGAGCAGAACCTCTTTTGGTTTTTTTTTTAATAAATAAATATTTTTAAAAAATAAATAATAGGAGGCTTTGCTCACAAAATATAAGTCTTGTTTTATTTTTTCGTTAATTTGTTTTTGTTTTATGTCTCATATTTTTTAATTTTTGCAAAAAAAAAGGATTAAAAGATATTTTATAAATTTTCAGATACTTTTTAGCAAACTTGTAGATTAATAGGCCAGTCAATATCGACACAAAAAAAGGCAAACATCGCAATCGCGCATGTATCTACGATTTTTTTACACGTTGTTAGGACCCCTGAAAGTACTTTATACCCAAGTTTGCAACCTTGAAAACCCTGTGCTACTCCTGTGGTCGAAAAACTGCGAAATTCGGCAATCTGTGTCAGTTTTGTCGAAAAAACCACGTGAAGGAAGCGTTTATCGGGTATGTTTACTCTATACTTTTGCAAAGCAAACTAAAGTTGCTAGAATTTGAGCCCAACTCGAGATCTCTAGGTCTGTTGGTTGCGGAGATATAGCCAGTCAAAGATGGGCAAGTTTTTCCAAAAAGTGGAGAGTTATCGGTAGGGTCGTATTCCAAGTCACCTACAGGCTAAATTAATGGTTCCAGAGAAAGATCATGAGATAGGAAGTTGTAGAGAATTGAATTAGCTGCAATTTGATTCTAAAATGGTGCCTTTAGGCATCATAGTTTCCTCAAAAACAAAAAAATAGTAAAACATCGGAATTTGGAAAAGAGAGGAAAACATTGTACTGAATCATGTTGGTATATATTTCTTTAAAAACACGTACAAGAATGTGAAGTTTACATTGTAGATGTAACATATGGCTTCAAATAAACATACACTAAACAAATAAAACGTAAACATAAAATAACACAGGAGACACATAAATGTAAACAAGAAAATTCTATTTACACAGTCAAGCATAAACACCGCAGTAGTTTAGAACGGGTCTCATCCAGTCTGGATCAGTGGAGGAGGGAGTGGGAGGATGGACGACGTTTTCTAGAGGTGGAGGCGGGTCATCATATGGTGTTTGGTCGTCCACATCCTCATCCTTCTCGTCCAGGCCGATAAGAGTGACGTTTGTGCAACTGCGCTCTTGGCAAAAGGAATATAGCTCTCTCCAAGAGCTCATCGTTCGACCAAGTTTTCATCATTGAGGAGGTCGTCGACCTACTGGTCCTCCTCAACGGCTTAAGCTCTGGACAGACGAACGTGTACTTCCAGAAAGGCGGCAGAGGTGGGTCACAATGTGCTCACTATACAGCAAATTCCTTCACATATGGAGAAATGAAGGTTCCACGAGGAATGGTTTTGTTCCTGCATGCCATCAGTGGGTGTGACACGACCTCTGCTTTTTTCTGTCAAGGCAAGATGAAGTGGTGCAACGTCCTCAAAAAAAACCCACTGGATAGATCTCGCCAGCTTTTTTCGTGATCGAAACTTTAATCAGGACGAAGTAGGAAATGCCGGCGAGAAGATCTTGATGAACCTCTACGGCGGAGATGCGGGAACGCTGAACACCCTGCGATAGTCAGCATTTGTCAAATCGACAGCAACGGCCAAAGTCAACCTTGACCGGCCCCCCTCCACCACCACCACCACACAGGCTGCAAAATATCATTCGTGGAGGATCTACAACCAGGTGCAAAAATGGTTCGGGGTCGAAAAAACCCTTGTGATTGGGGATGGGCCACTAGCGAACAAGGTCTCTTGCCCATCACAATGTGCGCAAAGCCCGCTCCTCCGGCCCTGCTTAGAATTGTGGCTTTCAAATGCAAGAAAGGGTGCTTAGGGTCGTGCACTTGCAGAAGTTGCAGGGCTCAAGTGCTCTATCCTATGTTCCTTTTGCCAAGAGCGCAGTTCCACAAACGTCACTTCTATCAGCCTGGACGAGAAGGATGAGGATGTAGACGACCCAACACCATATGACGACCCGCCTCCATCTCCAGAAAACGTCGTCCATCCTCCCACACCCTCCTCCACTGATCCAGACTGGATGAGACCCGGCCCTTCCAAAAGGGCGAAGTTCTAAACTACTGCGGTGTTTATGCTTGACTGTGTATATAGAATTTTCTTGTTTACATTTTGTCACGGAGTGAATGTTACCCTAAAATAAACAGGCGAATTTTTTTTTTCTTTTCTGGTGTCAGTAAATCATTAGGTAATTTACGAGCTTATCATATATAATAATTATTTGTGTACGTGTAGTTGTGGGGCCCACAACGCAAAGTTTAATTTTGTTTTGTTCTTTTGATTATGTATTTGTCCCGAATTAATTAATTAAGTGTTGTTTTTACATTATGGTTAAACCTGCAGTGGAATAATAGATCTAGTATTATTGTTTAAAGGTGTGTATTCTTCGAAGTTCAGGATCAAAACTTTTGAAGTTGTAGTGTAATTTAGGTTTGAGAAGTTATTTAATCAAACATAACGTTTAAACATGAATTTTTGTGTTTCATAAAAGAAATATTTGTTGTGCTGAATTATCAATCGAAATGTTGATGTTTTAATATTTGTATGTATTTATATATTATTATAAAAATGTTTAAGATGTTTTGTGTAGAAATGGTGTATTTCATTAGAGTTAATTTTTGAGGAAGAACAATCCAGTAGAAGTTTATCGTGGGAAAATCATTCTTCTTATTTTCTCATAAAACCTTAGTTATAAAGTTTCGGTTTTAAAATAGAAATACGTCACGAAGTGCCGAGTGCAAAGCTTGGGGTCATGGGGTCACATGAACTTTTAATGACACCCCATTGGTAAAATCTTAGAAAAGGTCAGTTCGGAGGGAATGTGGATAATGTGAAGAGACAGTAGCCGTTTTTTCGTCAGAGACTTTACTTCGACTCGCCGACGAGACAACACCAAGATGCCAGAGTGGACATTACATTGCTCTAAAACGAAAGGTGTATTGTCTACAAACGCTAAGCTCAGGTGCAGTTTTCGTCCTACGAACATTATGAAGTTGGGTCCAACCAACAGACGCAAGTGTGTCCGAATGATGTATCGAGCGTTCCTGTGATGAATTGGTTGCTACGAATCCGCCAGCCGGGGAATCCGAACCACGAAAGTTATGGAAGACCACGGACGATTTTGCGCCGAGGAGATGAAGGGTAGACGCTCTGCACAAGAGACGAACAATTTGTAATTAAAAATCTTTTAAATATTAGTACCGGAAGACGAGAAAGGGTTCAATTTCCCGTACTAGAATCCAGACAATCCTGTGCAAAAGAAAAAATGGCTGAAGGAAGAAGAAACCAACACGAATTAAACTCTAAAGTTTTGGCAGTCTTAAAGACGAGTGAAAGTGTAGAATCAACCGATTCTAATCACATTTGGTGGGAAAGTCATTATCGTATGTAAGGGAATGAAATTCATAATACAAGTGAATCAGTGATAGTTAAGACATTAGACTGAAGGTAGACGAAATTGACTTTTGAATAAAGAAAGAACATTTTAATTTCGTTAGCAGAATTATTTAAGACTTTTTTATATGCCCTCCAATGTAGAGATTGTCAGGGGGTCTATATTGGGAGCACAGGCCGCACATTAAAAGAACGGGTAGAAGAACAAGTACGGGCTTACCGTAACAATCATGAAAAAACATCAGAATGGGCAGCCCACTGCATTCGTAATGGTCACAACCCTGATCCTGTAGTACACATCATTTACAAAATTCAAGATGAATATAAGAGATATACTTTAGAATATTGCTTAATAAATTGTTGTGTATGCTTTAACAGAGATAAGTCACAAAAAGTAAACAACATGTCTTTAATTATTTTCAGGAAATCTCTAATAAAAAATAAAAGATTATATAAAATTTTGAAATTCAATTAGTTTTTGTTTATTACATTTTTAGTAAGTCATGGTAATAACAGTGTTTTTCACTGGTTTCATTGTTTTTATTAATTTATACCATATTATTTCATAATAATAGTATCTTCTTAATTTATGACAATAGTATCATTAGATATATTACCACTTGATATATTACCTCATTATTCCATGACAATAGTATCACTTGATGTATTACCACATTATTCCATGACAATGTATCATTGGATGTATTCATTGGATGTTTTACCATATTATTTAATGTTTTGTAAGGTTAGAGAAGGCTAATTCTCTTCCCGTTTGATCGTTATTTTTAGTTTTTATTTAATTTTATTTTGTTTTTACCCTGAAGAAGTCTTTGAGAAATATATAAGACGAAATATTGGATCTGTGAAGAAGTATTCTTAGTTAATTTAAATAAAGAAATTGTTATTCACGAACTTTGAGTCATGATTGAGAAACGAACTCTTAAGTGTTTTATTAAACTCAAAGAAAAGGAGAAAAGACGTTGTTTAGTATAATCAAGTTCAATTATTTGAAAGTATTATTTTTTAATTTTGTTTAGATATTTTTACATGTATGTTTTAATAGACAATTATTCAGCATTTATTCATTATGTGTTTAAGAGTGTTTGTATTGAAAAAAGTTCTAGGAGAGGCCATTGAACTCTCAAGAAAGGGGGGAAGCTTATGTTGAACAGTTGATCATCGGGAGTATTGGTTTAAACACATTTTTATCTTGAATTGCAATTGATAAAAGGGAGTGTTATTGTTTATTCAAAAGGGTTAAATTTATGTAATATCTTTATATGATAACATATTACGTTATTCTGTTTTAAACACAAGATAGATGTTTATCCATTTTAAAAGGATAAAGTTTCATTTTAGAAATATATCTAATTATTTTAATATATAAATAATTGCTCATTACAAATTGTCTTATTTTAAAGAATAAAATATTCTTTAGTGTTTACTGATATTTATCTGTTTTGCCTGTTTATTCACTTTATCTAAACGCTTAAAGTTAATATCAAACAATCACATTATTCATTTAACTTTTATATATGCATTTCATAGTTATCTCAGACATTAAGCTGATTAATTGCAATCCAGTGGGAATTACCTTAAGAAATTTGGGTACATATTTAATTAAGCTGGTATTTTAGGTATTTTAATAAATGAATCAATCAGGTGTAATCTTTCTAGACATTTTGAAGTCAAATGGGAACCTTTGCTGTGATTTATTTATGGGCCCAGGAATCGCAGACAGGAAATCACCTACTATTTCTTTTAATTGTCTAGCCGTCGAACTTGAGAATTTCAAGTAATATTTTTTTTTTATTTTTTTATTTTATTTTGGTAGCAGGGTGAAAACTCTATTATTATTTTTATTTTTATTTTCGACAGTAACAAAACTACACGTTACAATTTATGTTTCCGTTGTTTATTTTATATTTACGTTTATTTGTTTAGTGTATGTTTATTTGAAGCCATATGTTACATCTACAATGTTAACTTCACATTCTTGTACGTGTTTTTAAAGAAATACATACCAACACGATACAATGTTTTCCTCACTTTTCCAAATTCCGATGTTTTACTATTTTTTCGTTTTTGAGGAAACTATGAGGCCTAAAGGCACCATTTTAGAATCAAATTGCAGCTAATTCAATTCTCTACAACTTCCTCTTTCATGATCTTTCTCTGGAACCATTAATTTAGCCGGTACGTGCCTTGGAATATGACCCTACCGATAACTCTCCACTTTTTGGAAAAACTTGCCCGTCTTTGACTGGCTATATCTCCGCAACCAATAAACCTAGAGATCTCGAGTTGGTCTCAAATTCTAGCAACTTTAGTTTGCTTTACAAAAGTATAGAGAAAAGATACCCGATAAATGCTTCCTTCATGTGGTTTTTTCGACAAAACTGACACAGGTGGCCGAATTTCGCAGTTTTTCGACCACAGGAGTAGCACAGGGTTTTCAAGGTTGCAAACTTGGGTATAAACTACTCTCAGGGGTCCTAACAACATATAAAAAAATCGTAGATACATGCGCGTTTGCGATGTTCGATGGTTTTATTGACTGGCCAATAAATTTTTTTCTGAAATCCTTTTTTTTTAGGACTTTATATTCCTTTATCTATTCCCACCATTCTCTCAATTAAAATTCAACAATTTCAAAGAGATATTTACTTATTTATTGTCTTTATATAACAAATAACTGCTAACTGATAATAACTGATAGTATTCTCCTTTTAAATTTAGTTTACGTGACCGGGTTTCATGACCGTTAATTTTAAACAGAACTTTTTTAGTCAAGTGTACAGGCGTAAAGAACCTACATAAAATATTCTCAGTACACATAAAACTTAGTATGATTATGCTTACTTTAAGATTATGCAAATGACTCTTGTTTAGTTAAATTCCTTTTGGCTTTTCTTTTTAGGGATGTGTGCCACGAGTTACTCGGTCACGTGCCATTGTTAGCTGACCCTAGTTTTGCTCAGTTTTCTCAAGAGATCGTTCTGGCATCTCTCGGTGCCCCAGATGAATACTTTCAAATGCTAGTTATGATAACCCATGTTAAATCATATACAATAGATTAGTTAAAATAAAATGCAGTACAGAAAAAGAATAAAACTTTATTTTCACTGAAAAGTATTCTTTTAGTTAGATATACAAAATTAAATATCATGAAAAACTATAAATCTATGATAAATACCTTATTTTTGAAGATAATATTTCAAGTACTATCACGTCTTTCTTCCACCCCTGTTTTTTTTTTTCCTTCTTAATCGTGACACTTCTCTGTATATTTTTTTTTCCTCCTTCTTTTCTTTCTACTCCCTCACCCTCTCGAATAAATTGATGTACCTAAATATAAATATCTAATATTTTTTCTCTTTTCTTTATTTTTTTTTCCTGCTCTGAGTGATTGAAGCGGAATACTTTGTTCAGAACCCATACTGGTTTTAGCAGAGTGTGAACCGAAAATATAGTATAGCGAACGCATATGAAAATTTTAAAACAATTTTAATCTTAAAACACATTCAAGATTAATGATACAAGACTTTGTTATTGTTTACCTTAAACAATCCTTGATAACATATTTTGTTAATCTCATTAACACTATTATATATACATTAACACTCTATATATTGTCAATATCCCAAATACTCTATTTTTACTATAATCTTACTTCTGAGATTATCTTTCTTAATTAAGACTAAAATATTCGATACAACAATTTATGCTTTTCACTTGGCAAGTTATTACAATAAATTCTATTCTTATTATTATAATTTAAGATCTCAATATTACTAACGGTTTTTCATCTGTGGAGAACTTATAATAATAAATTATATCTTTAAATCAATAAGTCATCCTCACTTGTATGCTATTAAATTAATGCGCCTAATTGACTTATATACATCTACTGTAAGACCATTACAATCTAGATTCTAATTTTAGACTTTTATCACCTATGTAAAGACTAATAGCGACTGACCTTAAATTGTTGGACCTTAACAATATTATCTCGCTACGACTTTTACTTGAATATCCTCTAAATCATAATAAATAATTTTCAACTGTTGTGATATCAATTAAATAACTAACAGTTATGTTTCGTACTGTTGAAATCTTGAATCGCTTATTTCAGTAAAGGTAAATAATAAATGTACTTACAGTAAGCTGACTTCATTCGCTTTCCCCTACTCTACGATACGATGGTATGATTCAAGCACTGATTCACAAACACTACTTCAATCTTATGACTTAAGTTTCTTACTTAAATTTCACTTAAATCACATTTAAGTATTGCTCAACGATTTCATATTCACTAGCACTGAATGTAGCACAAACACTTTTATTAAAGATATCTTCAATGATGTTCCGTCTTCCTTCACTCTTCAGGTTGACTCTTATTGTTCTGAGTAACAATTTACGAAATTCGGTCTTCAGTAGCTCCTAACGGATTTCCCCGATGAGGTTCGAGTTTCACTTTCTTTTAGGTAAATTCTCCAAACCGCAATTCTTCCTTTATTATTCTTACGTCGGTGAAGTTGGCATAGATCTCCAGGAATGGTTTATTCCTTCTTACTTTTATTTAAACTTAGAATTCTCTCCTTAGTAAAAGGTTCCTATATTATAATGGAATAGGTAATAGTCTTTCTTCTAAGAACAAATAGTATAAAACTTCCCTAAGCTCATACTCTTCTGTAATAACGGCTATTCTCCTTACTATTGAAATAACATTATTATTTCCAGTCTGAATAACTTTTACTAATTCAATTGCGACTTGGAATTAACTAACTATTCAATCTCAGTTCTTCACCTATTTCTTCTAATGGAATGCTCCGAGCTCTTACGTGCAGTTGAAATAACTTCTTACGATAATATTCAATCGTTGCATTATAATTTCTTCAACTTCAATTAAGTCTTCATTTAACCTAATTATATTTAAAGTCCACAGCTTCTTATTTCCTTATCGCTTAGAATAAATTATCTCAAATAATTTTACGGACTTGTGTAGACAGTTCCCCTTCTTCAAAGTAAACTCTCCTGACTTGAAAATTACTTTTACTTAAAAGCAGTTCTGTCTATTTTTCTTGAACCTCCTCGATTCAATTTCAATATTATATTATTACTGTTCAATTCAATTTATCTTTGCGTGATATTCAATTTCCAGAGTTAATAACTTACTCTGCTTTTTTTCAACTGTGGTCGTTGATTTTATTTGACGCCGGGTCCCGTTAACGTTTCTCGTTAACATTCTCATTTCACCCGCTCTGTTCAAACTCTCGGAATCATGAGCGCCGTTCAAACTCTCGGAACCAACTGCTCCATTCAAAATCTCGGAATCATCTGCTCCATTCGAAATCTCAGAAGCCACTGCAATGTCTCTCATTCCTATCACATGATTACACTGTCAACGCAATAGGCTAATTTGAATATTCAAATCCAATTTCAAATTAAACTGGATTTAATCAATAATAAAAATAATAAATAAATTTCTTTTCAAGCACATTACAATATTTTTTTAATTAAATTAGCACTACAACTAATTAAATTTTATTTTCGGGGAATAATAAAAATTTAATATCCACAATAGTGATCTTATGTTTTTGTTTTGTTTTGTCAGTTTGGTTAATTTTTCATTTCCGCTGCTTGCTTTCCACGAAATTCACTTAGATTTTCCGTCGCCTATGATTCGATTTCTGTGAACGTAATTTTGTTACTATCTTTCGGGCGCTGAGCTCTGATTGATCCACATGGCTTCCAAGCAATAAGTTTCGTATCGGAAGAGAGAGTTTGTGAGAAAAAAACGATGAGGGAAGGACGCAATTATCTCCCTCTTATGACTCTTAGATTTTGTGAGGTCGTTACGCAAGGTTCGGATGGGAACCATTATCATCCACCCAGGTGTGCGTGATCCCAATCGATTTATCGGTATCTGAAAGTCTTCAATGGAGTTTAGCCCGCGAAGCTTGGTCCCCCACGGTAATGTAGTTTGGGCTCCCAATGGCAACGAGACCCAGCGACTCACTTGGTCAAGGGACGGTCTCAGCTCAACCGCACTTACGAACCTCAACCGATGGGGTTACCGATGGTGGAAATCCCCATGAGGTTGCCGAACTTCACGGCTGACTGTAAGTAGCCTTTTACGTGTCTTCTCGTGCCAGAGCCGTTCTGGAAAGCCCTTCGTAATCTAGCTTAGCGAACTGAACTATCTCCGAAGCCTTAAGACCGCCGACGAACTTTCTCGACTTAGTCTTGGTCGGTCCAAACCCAAACTCATCCCAAGTGAGTGGAATAAAGCAAAAAGAACTAGGTAAACGAACGGCAGTAGAGAATAGGAGATGTTTTAGATGAAAAACCATTCTTCGATTCACGAACTATCATTGATTAGATCTTATTTAATCGTTAAATGTATGTTAATCCTATGGATCATTGCTAATATTACCGCTAGTTAAGCCGAGACTGAAGAACTCTAGGCGAAAAACCATTCTTCGATTCACGAACTATCATTGATTAGATCTTATTTAATCCTTAAATGTGTGTTAATCCTAGGCATCATTGCTAATACTGCCGCTAGATAAGCCGAGACTGAAGAATTCTAGGTGGAAAACCATCCTGCGATTGACGAATTATAATTGATTAGATCTCATTTAACCCTTTACATATGCGTTTAATCCCATATATTATTGCTAATATTACCACTAGACAAAGTGGAGGCTGAAAAACTTTTAGATGAAAATTCACTTATCGATTCAGAGACTATATCTAATTAGAGCACATTTAACCGTTTTTTTTTTATATTTAATCTTTTGTATTGTTGTTAACATCACCGCCAGATACGGAGGAGACTTGAGATACTTGGTGAGAAGCCACCGTCGATCCAAAAATCACGATCAGATCTTGTTTAATCATTTTAAGTATATGTTTAATTTTCATGTTATCAGTGATGTTATTATAATCTTGATAATTGTCATGACTATGCATTTTTACATGTTTTTATTTCTATTTGCTGGCCAGCATGAGTAAAGCTTCCTCTCCTAGCAATTCCATTTTTCTCGCCTCTTCCCAGTTCGCATTCGAACTCGTATCTTTTTAATCCCTCCCCCCCCCCCTCTAGTTCTTGAGCGATTTATTTTATCTGACACGATAGTTGCGAGAGTTTTTTGTTCCTTTTTCCGCTTTCGCCGTGTGTCGGCTCTCGCTCAGTCGCAACGCTAGGAGACGAAGCAATGCTCAAAACTATTGTTTTTTATCTCAATTCCAGGTATTATTAATTATTAGTTACAATTTGCTTCACTATCATAACCTTGTGAACTTTATCTCGAAGAATAAATGCATTTGAAGGTTTGTCGCCATTAAATAGGTGAAATCCTTTTGCGACGTGTATCTTAACACTATTTGAGAATTATATTTTTATCTGTTTTTCTCGGCATCGATGTAGTTTGTGTTTTTCTTTTTTTCATTTAATCTCACTCTTGGCTAAATTGGGAAAAGGGGTTTTTGGGCCCGGCGCTCCTTTTCTTTAACCTGTCCGCAGGTAGGCTAGTTGCTTCCACGTACAGTTTACTCTCAATTAATTTTTTTTCTCAGTATTATTTATTCACCGTGCTAGTAATACGTGACAGTACTGCCCTTATGTATTTTTCTGGAATTATGCATGTTCTAAAAATGGAATTCGTTAGGAAGTTACATTCTCAATTTTAATTAAGCTTTGGAAATAATCATAATGTAAGCAGATTTTACATTATATGAGTTTACATCTGTGGGAATAATTTCTCAATTGATAGCCAATAATGTGAGAGCGAGAGTCAGAGTAGCCCTTTGACCTCCCGTTCGAATGCTAATGGTAGAAGGCTTGCCATCTGTTTATTCTCTTATGAGAATAACACATGATGTCTTAATTATTAAAGTTTAAATTAAACCAGTATAATTCCCTCCAGTAGGTTCAGGCATTTTTTTCATTCAGAAATGTACTATTACTTCTACTGCTATGTAGTTCTTGCCTTTCGGAAATGATAGATAGATTGAACTTGTTACAACTAATTACTGAATGCATGAATACACTGCAAATAATAGTAATTGATTAATGTAACCTGGCTAACAGTGATCAGTATTTGTTTTGTATTAAGTAAATATGATATAATAAAATAATAATCGATTTTTTTCTTTCACTATTTTCAGTGCTATTGGTTCACTGTAGAATTTGGCTTATGCAGACAAGATGGACAACTTCGTGCATATGGGACTGGTCTATTGTCTTCCTACGGAGAGCTACAGGTATCGATTGTTTAGATGTACATAAATGTTAATATATAACTCTATGCTAATCTACAGCACTATTTTTAAATCTAAATAAGATAAATACCAGTTTTATTTATTTATTTATTTATTTATTTATTTATTTATTTATTTATTTATTTATTTATTTATTTATTTATT
>JAFIDM010034440.1:148806-168156 GCA_023159025.1 Thereuonema tuberculata | reverse complement strand
TGAATAAATGTATGTTCTATCGCATTTATTTATGTGAGTATGTTGTGGATTTATAATAATAGTTCCAGAAGAGAAGAAATTCGGAAGAAATATGGAATAAGTACATTCTAAATTGTTCACTGAAATAACTACTATTATTTATACGAGATATTTACAATCTATCAAAGTTGTAAAGTTCTTGTCTATGCAAGAATAGTGATACCTCTTTGTTAGTTCAATATATATACAGATTCTCGATTTTATCGATTTTCTGTTTTACAACAATTCAAACTTAGGCGAAGTTACTCATTTTTACATTTATCTTCTCTATCATTTCCCGATGTCTGTTGACATTAATCTTTTAGTGAAGATGTCAGCTTCATTGGATTTGCTATCTACATATAATAACATTATTTCCTTTTCTGCTAGTTGCTCTTTAATTACATGATTCCACCTAGATGTATCGGCTTTTGGTTTGATTGTATCTGTTGTTCACCATTTGTATCATGGGCTGAATATCGCAGTACAGCTTAGAAATATCATCAACTATTGGCTAGAATTTCATTACTTCTAGGATATTTTCTTTTCAAAATGAATCTTGTGCATTCACAACATGCTACTAATTCCGAATCTTATGTTGAGTGAGTAATTATCGATTGCTTTCTACTGCACCAACCGATTACGCAGTTGTCCAAAAATACTATATATCCTGTCGTTGATTTGCAATTTTTGCGATTGGCGAAACTTGCGTCAGAATACACTTATCGTCACAATGCGAAAATACTAAATTAAAAGATCTAGTTCCACTTAAGTACTTTCAATATTCTTTTGATCTTAACGTCATCTTTATTAGTTGGCGAGTTGTTCTTTTCTGCGCATCTGTTTATTGCATAAGATATATCCGGACGACTACAGTTACTACGGTAAGTTAAGCTTCCCATGATACTCCGATACTTTAGGTGTAGTTCTTCATTAATTAACCTATCTTGATTATCAGCATCACTGGAACTAGTATCATCTTCTACGTATGGGTTTCCCTCCAGTTTAATTCGAAGTGTATCATACCAATTATGGCCTGCTTGTTTTAGTCCGTATAAGGCTTTGATTAACTTCAATCCATTGTTATGTAAGTCTTCAACCTTGACGCCTTGAGGTATTCCCAAATAAATATTGTTGTGTACGATTCCATTAAGATATGCCCTATTTAAATCGCACTGATGTACATGGAGTTGAAATTTTACAGCTAATCCTAATAGAATTCGTAATATGCTCATGTTTGGTGTAGACGCATATGTTTTATCATAGCTCACCCCTGCCTTTTGTAAAAAAACATTTATAACAAGTCTTATCTTATACTTTGTAATCTTTCCTTTGGAATTTCGTTTCTTACGAAATATCCATTTTGTGGATAGAGGCGATATCTAGTCGGGAATCTTGGATTCTTTCCAAGTATTATGCTCGATAATACTTTTAAGTTCTATATCGATTGCTTCCAACCATTTGGATTTCTCTTTACCATAAATGGCTTCTTCATATGATTTCTGTTCATCTTCAAATAATTTCAAATGAGCATGTGCAACTTTCTTCATTGAAACTCTCCTTCTTCTTAAGAGACATATATTCCTCTTCTTCCTCAGATTCACTTTTATCTGGTGAATTCTCGCTCTCTTCGTTTTCTGATATTCGTTCCTGTGGTGACATAACGATGTTATCTTTTCCATCATAAGTATTATCTTCTGCACCGCTCGATGAACTGTTACGATCTATTTCATTTAGTTTAGGTACGATCAGTCTTCTACAAGATTCAATCTTTCTTCTTTTTTCGTTAAGTAACTAACATCCTCTCTGGTTTTCGTTAATAAATACATTCCTAGTCTCTATCAACTTATTGGCTTCTACATCAAATACGAGGGTGGTTTGATAACTTCTTGGAACGGAATAGAAAAAAAGTACATACGTCACTGAAACTTTTTAATTTTTCAATGTAGTCTCCTTGTAGATTAATGCACTTTGTCCAACGATGTTCCAATGCTTTGATCCCATTTCGAAAATGAGATTCCTCAAGGCCTGCAAAATACCCGTCAACTTCAGCTATCAATTCTTCTTTTGAAGAGAATCTCCGTCCGCCAAGGAAAATTTTCAGCTTTGGGAAGAGATGGAAGTCTGACGGAGCCATATCAGGCGACTACGGAGAGTGTGGCAACAATTTATAACTTAGTGCGTGTAATTTTGCCACGGCGACGGTACATGTGTGCGGGCGTGCATTGTCTTGATGGAAGATAACTTTCTTCTTTGCTAAACCTGGCCTTTTTTTGCATTTCTTTTGTTGTAATTGGTCCGGGAGGTTAGCATAGTACAGTAGAACCTCATTATAACGGACTAATAGGGGCTGAAGGTTGTCCGTTTTAATGAAAGTCCGGTTTATAAGAAATAATTCTTAAGGGGTGTAATGCAGCAGGGTATACATCAATGAAAGTACAATAGTTAGCTATAAAAAGTGTTTATTATATAAAAATTAAAAAAACAGCCTTCAACATGGTAGGCTGAATTGAAAAAGATGTGTACGTATATACTGCACTAATCTTTAAAACAAGAAGATCCAGGTTCATGTTGAATGCTTACATTCATTGATTTGAAAAAATAATTTATTTTCTGCTGGGTTTGTTTCCTTCTTATTTCTTCAGTTAATAACTGACAGAGGTGTCGTAAGTGTTCATAATATGCAAACACATTTTGAAACATATGGTTGGAAATGTAAAACTCGTCAGACAAAAATAAGCATCCTTTATTATTACTATAATTTTTTTTAAAACTGTCCGTTATAAACGACGTCCATTATAATAGGGTCCGTTATAATGAGGTTCTACTGTATTCTCCATTAATTGTTTTCCCGCTGGGAAGATAATCTACAAACAGAATCCCCTTCTCATCTCAGAACACTGATGCCAAGACCTTTCCGACCGAATGAATTGTCCTTGCTTTCTTTGGTGGCGGAGAATCAGCATGTTTTCAGTGCTTTCACTGTTGTTTTGTCTCTGGGGTATACAAGTTTCATCCCAAGTTTCATCTGTGGTCACAAACCGGCGTAAAAAATCTTGTTCGTTTCTTCTAAAACGGGCCAAGCATTGTTCCGACATATCCATTCTTACGCGTTTTTGATCCAGCGTCAAGAGTCGCGGCACCCATCTTGCAGATATTTTTTTCATATGTAATTCTTCAGTTAAAATGTGATATACCTTTCAGATGACATCTGGCAAGCTTGAGCAATTACCTTGCACTTTCAATTCGCGATCCTCAATTACCATTTTGTGCATTTTTGCAATGATTTCTGGGGTAGTCACACATCTTGGACGACCACTGCGTGAATCATCATCTAAGCTCTCCCGACCGAATTTAAAATTCGTTTGTTCACTTTGCAACAGTTGAATATGAAGGAGCAGAGATTTCCCCCACTGTATTCTGGAAATCGGCGTGATTGTCCTTTGCTTTCATACCCTTCTTTACGAAGTACTTAATCACTGCTAGAATCTCGACTTTTTCCATTGTCACAAATCACTATGTGGAAACAACAATAGAGCCACGTCACCACCGCAGCTGTCCTCCAAGAGCACTGACGTGACACGTGTTTACAGGCAACAGTCGAATGATTATCATGTGAACAACTCGTGGCGCTAGCGCTGACCTGTGATGTTGATTCTCAGAACTTATCAAACCATCCACGAATTTAGTATCCTCTTGTTACAGAATACCCCAAAAATATTCCTTGTCGCACTCTGCTACTAAATTTGTAACTTCATTTGATGTGAATTCAATTTGATGAATGCAACGCTTCCAAACCTTTTCAAATGTCTTATGTTGGGTGGATATTTATGGGAGAACCATCTTGCTATTGGTATTTCTTGTGATATGCTCTCATGAGGTGTTTGGTTAGGAGTGTAGTTTGCAGACACTATCGAAAAAGGCCAAAATTGCTCAGGTAGTTTAGAAATCTATGAGATTAGTTCTCGCAGTATTAATGAGAGTCCTATTATATCTTTCAGCGACTCCATTCTGCTGTGGTTTGTAGCTCGATGAGTTATGCATTTGAATCCCATTTCCTCGAAGAAAATCTTTTATTCTTTTATTATTAAATTCCGTACCTTGATCAGTCAAGAATGCTTTTAACTGATTCCCAGTAGACCTCTCAGCAAAGTTGATGAAGTTCTTCATATTCTCGGCAACGTCATCTTTGTTCTTGAGTAGATAGATAAAAGCTTCTCCTGGAGAAATCATCTATGAAAGTTAATATGTACATCAGGTTGTCAGGATTATTGATTTTAATCAGACCGGACACATCCGAATGGACTAGTTCCAACGTTTTGGTTGTTCGTATGGTGCCTATCCTTTTATGATGTAGGCTATATTATCGAGTTTACCTTGTTTACAGTTATCGCAGTTAAACATTTTTCTTCTTTGGAAAAATCAGCATTTTCTAGTCCTCTAACTAAATTTCTCTCTTTCATAATCCTCATCTTATAGTCTGAATAATGACTAAACCTGTCGTGCCACAGCTTATAGGAATCATGAGTATCTTCGTTGAAATGAGATTGGATTTTTGTCAATATGATGCTACTAGTTGACCCGTGCGAATAATTCGCAACAAAAAATCACCTTTCAGAAATAATAAACAAATTCAACAGCTGTCATGCTTGTTAGTTAGACACATTGTCAATAGATTTGACCCGTGCGAATAATTCGCATGGTATCTTGATCAGTCACCGAATGGTAATGTGGTAATAAATAAATGAACAGATTGTCAATGGATGGCGCTTTCTACATTTTTATAAAAAGATTTTTAAAATAAATTTTATTAACAAAAACAATAATTACACTGTTTTTATGTGTATATTTAGGAGTTTAAAAAAAGCATTAAAAGGCCAACACACAAGGTAATTTAAAAAAACACAAATTAAATAAAAAGTAGAACTACGTTTCGGCCCGAACCAGCGGGTCCTTTACAAGTGCCAATAATTTTAAACAATTTGTTTATTTTTCGTCGTTAGCGGTGAACATAATCTTCAAAATGATATCTCAATCATTGATTTTGATGAAGTATTAAGGGAAATAAAAAAAAAAAACACTTTTGAGAAATAATATAAGAGAAGTTGACAAATTTTTATGTGTTTTATCGTAATAAATCGTTTACTTTTATTAAAACATAAATCTATCTTTGTTTTTTATCTGTTCTTATTAAATAAGCAATGAAACATCATTTTAAAGTTCAATTTTATTCAAAAAAGGATATATTTAAAGTTTACAACGCTATAGAATTATTTGAAATGTTGCTTCACTTTCGAAAAAAAAATCGCTTCTGTTAAAGCTTGTCTAGATTTTTATAAAAAGGTTTTTAAAATATACTTATTTAACGAAAATAATAATTTTAAACAATTTGTTTATTTTTCGTCTTTAGCGGGGAACGTAATCTTCAAAATGATGTCTCAATCATTGATTTTGATAAAGTATTACGGAAGTTATGGCGTACCGACACGAAAACATCTTTAAGAAATAATATATAAGGATAGTCTGCTTTATAAAGATTGTTTTCAAGATATGCAACTAAGCAAACTTCATTGTTCTTGTTTTTAACTACAAATCTGTCTTTGAGGATTTCCTGCTTATAATCTAATGATGCAATAATTGCAGAAGATAATAGATTTACACATATTTCAAGCACATAATAAACGTCTCTGATAGCAATATGATTAAATTGTCATTTGGTAAATGCGACCTCAGGATTACAATTGCTTTAGCTGTTGTATTGTTGGAGCTGAATATTTCAAGTGATTCATCAAAAAGTTCATATTCTGTAAAGAACTCTGACCGAGCAGATATGATTGGTACATGCGCTATCCGTGAACCATGAATTTTTGTTTCCGTTACCATTGGACTTCCCATTACACATGTTAATCTTGCCCGCAAATGATTTCGGAATTTTATCTTTTTTCTTATAGGTTTCATAATCATCGTTTCTCATGTTCTTCTTCTTTTTACAGTTCTTAGCTAAACCGCCCCCTCTTGCCACAAGGAAAGCATTTTCTATCTTCACGTATTCTATGTAGATTTTTGTCTTTATTCTCTTCAACTGTACTTTGGCGACATTGATTTATCACACTTGCATTCTGGGCTCCACTACTTTTATTGCGCTGATATTCCTGAATTATCATATCTATTATTAACTCAGAGTTAAAGTACACAGTTTTTTGCAAAGCAACGAGACTTGAGCACATGCTCAATATTCACTCAGGAGGGCGGACAATAGAATCGAACAAAGTTTCTTGTCGCCGATCTGTCCTCCACGATATTCTATCTCAGCTACTAAAGTTTTGAGTCTTACTTTTTTGGGGGGGATATCATCCTCATTGATCAATTTACTCGCTATCTATAATTCTCTTTTAATGTCCGTCACTTTTAAATAGTCAGTAGAGTTGAACTTCTCCTCGAGTTCATTCAGAAGTAATTTAAAATCTTCTATTTCTTTTAAAAGAATCCTGAATTTTTCATCAACAGAACTTGTGATGATGCCGATCGCTTTTTCTACTTTCATCAGCATTTTCCTACATTTATCTTCATTATGTATATCTCGAGCATCCTGAAGGGGACTATTTGCTAGACTCCACAAGCCTTCACGTTGCAAGTTCGTACTTATGGAAATTTCCACAGAAGATAGTTTTAGCCATTAAACATTAGCTGATTGCTTGCCATCTTGGATAATCCCCTTTTGTATTCGCTATCTGCAAAACTGAATGATAATATTAATCGCATATAACCTTTGAGTTATTAATTATTTGCGTACTTGCTGTTTCTTCAAGTGTTCTCGCACTAACATTATCATCTTATTAATTCCCTATTTGATACTTCTCAATTGCAAAGTATTTCCAATTTTGCACAGTGGAAGCATGCTGGGCCCATATCCATTGTGACTGTAGGGTAAACAAATTTGATTTTGTACAGTTACAAAAATGTATTAAATAATTCTAATTAGATAGAAATCTAAGTATTAAACAATTAATCACTAAACTAATGCAGTATCAACAGAGTGGCTTAATAAAGAATTAAAGTAGATGATAGTAACATATTATAATCATCATACTTCACTGACCTCTCCATTCAAATACTTACTACATATTATCATTACTCTTAAATAATCTTAAAAGAGTCTTATAGAAACAAATAATTCATGTCCGGTAATACAAATATATGAAAGGATCTATTAATATCTTGTACAAAAGTTTATCCACTTATTTCGTAGTTCGTTAGATGACGTATCTTTTAATATCATAGACTAAAGTATCAAAACACATTCTAAATTGTTCACTGAAATAACTACTATTATTTATACGAGATATTTACAATCTATTTTCATATTTACAAAGTTTATTTGTCTAACACTTAAAGTTCAGATATTCAAAATTTAGTCCTATCAATCGCACATTCGATGAAACTGACGATCGTTTTGATATCTCATGTTGAATCCTTCGCGTTGAATAAATTATCAAGAGTAAAGTTACTTACTTTAAACTTGAATTCATGCGATCAGTCCTTAACAGTAATATCGAATCACTTTACCACAACTATATCCTTTTCCATTGGCTCCTATGATGAGACAGCATTGGAACGTCAAGATGGTGTCCTTCTCTGCTACGTACTCTATCACGCAAATACGTCTCCGATCCTAACTAAAGAGTTCACAAAAAACGGAATATTCATGAGTGAAATAATTCTCTTTCATCGTTTATCTAACCTACGATAGAATAGACTTATTGCTCAACGGAGTATCAAATTTCCGACGATTATAAGACTGATCTTCTGTGGAAACATCTAGAGGGATTATCTATCCTTTTACGTCCCAATGCCTAACTTATTTCCACACATCATAAGGAACGTTAACAACATCTCACATTGTCTTCTCCGTTCGCATTTTTTCATTCTACTTATAATCGAGATTGCTATCCTATGAGATCTCATGAGATCGTTGTAAACAATACCTTAACGATCCTGCGCTGTTGATAATGGCTTATCACTTTTTTATGAACGCAACTCTTTATTATCTGTGATTGTTTAATTTTATCAATAATGATTTTTATCTTGCCAAGTATTTTTTTTCTTTAACTCTTTTCTTTAACAAGCAATAACAAAGGATAACGAGTCCGTTTTCAGCTTTGAATTTGGACTATTTTTTCGCGATATCAAATACCTTTATTAAACCTGTCAACATCGTGAATAGATCTTGCATTGATTATCCTTTCCTATTCTGTTACTCAGCTGCAATTTACAATTTAGAAAAGATATGCTGGACAAAAAAGTCTTCAAAAGAGCTGCAATTGCAAAAACCCAAGAAGCAAAGAATGCGAATTTTTCTGCTCTGGTTCTACCTTGCTTTCATTATCATTCATGAACACTTCTCCTGGTGAGTTCAGCTTTCCTTTTGATAATACATCGGATTCTGCTTTATGCTATATAGTTGTGTATATAGACTGTCCGGCCACTTTATTGTACACCCCTGCTGTGCGCATGAATGTCTGGACCCGTCGTGTTTCACAACTCTTCAAGGCTATGGGGGTGGTCCATTGTGTGGGGGATGTTTCTGGGCACACTTTGATACCTCTGGAGGCACGTCAAGATACTAGAGCTTACCTAAAGATCGTAGCTGACCAAGTGCAACTGTGCATGTTAACAGTTTATCCTCGTGTTGATGACTACCTCAAGCAGGATAATGCGCCGGTGCCCAAAGCCCGCATCACTATGGAATGGTTTGAGGAACATGACGATGACCTTTCGTTGCTGCAGTGGCCCGCTCACTCCCCGGATTTCAGCTCGAGAAAACTTGTGGGATGAGCTGGAACGGGCTGTTTGCTCCAGGCCTACACTTCCATCAAATCTTCAGGAACTGCGTGACACACACATGTCTGCATGGTACTCAATACCTCAACAACGTTTTCACATCTTGTGGAATCCCTGCCTCGACGAATTCAGGCTGTTTTGAGGGCTAAAGGAGGCTCAACACGCTACTACGTAAGTGTAGCTAATGAAGTTGCTGGACAGTATATATATATAATGCCACAAAAAAAAAACATAATTATTAATGGCTTTTGAAGGGCATATTTTACATTCAAAAAAGATATGAAAATTGCTACTTTACATGCAAATTTTAGAAACCTGAAATGTGCGTTAAGAAACTTAAGTGTCGGACACAAATAAAAACCATTATTTTTATTTTGTAAATAAAACTTTAATACATTTTAATCAACTTCTGACTTTCTTGTAACAAAGTCAATCGAAAGGATGAATTTGCTTCTTCTTCATCAGGTCTTCAAATCTGAGCATAAATTTGGAAACTGCGATTTTCATCTCTTTCATTCAGTCGTGGTCTATATTTGATTTTGATGACAGTCACTGCTGAAAATCCTACTTCTTGAACAACCTTCAAAACTCAAGTACTAATGCTGAAACGAAATTAAGTTTCAAAACGAACGAACTACAGTACATTCAACAAAACTAATCTCGAAACTGATAATCTGCAAATATGAGATGTACAGTAGAATGATTCGACTGCCATCTACCAGAGTTTATAGTAATTAATAGTAACAGTACTAGCCCACCTCTTAGAAGCCCTAGCCTCTGTTACTGTGCTAGAGGTAATAGCGCGCAGCTCATCATAGAATTCCTTAATTACCATGGTATTCTAGCTCAACAAAGCAAGTCAAACTACTTTTCCAAATCACTGCAGTGCCCCTAGAGGAAGCCCATGTAACATAGTTTGAAAACCTCTTATATTTTAACAAAGGAAAAAAAGATATAAATCTTCTTTTCCTAAGTTTCACAAAATTCCAGTGACAATGGGCTTTTATTAGATTCAATATGGTACATCATCGTAATTTACAAAACAATATGTAATAGTTAAATTAGCTTTATAATTCTCATATCCTTATTGTATGTTTGATAAATATGAAAATAAGGGACCAGACACACAAATATAAAATGTAAAAACATAATATAAAAACATAAAAAAATAAAAAAACATAAAAAAATAATATAAAAACTTCATTATACAAGTATGTTTCGAGATTATAACACTCTCCTCTTCAGATGATACAACGTAATAAGAAAAATAATAAGAGGAAAGGAAAAACATAGGCATATTACGAATATAGGCCAGTAGCGTAAAACCAAAAAATTAGACGAATCGGAAATATTGCTACAAAAGGTTTTATTGTTTTAATGGCTACATTTGTGGCCCAATATGATTATCCTAGGTTTCCCCCTCCTCCCCCGCGGAGTTGTGCTTAGAGGGTGGGGGGTAAAAAGGGGTATTTTTGCAGTTTTACATATTTATGAGAAAATTTCGTTTTAACTTCTGCTGTTTGTTAATATCATTTAAACTAACCCATCTATCAAAAGTTGTAGAGGTCCGTTAAAAAGTTAATGTCCCCAAACAGGCCATACAGGTCAGCGGGTGCGTGGGAGGTAAGGCTCCTGATGTTTCTTGACCAACGGGACTAGTATGAGGTCGGGTGGTCAGCCCGACACCCACCCTCCTTTAACTACCGGGAAAGAAACCCGGTACCCATTCTACAGAGGGCTGGGTAGGCCCTAGGACCAGTTTGGAGGATAATGGAGCGTGGAAAAACCTCCGCCGAGGCCGGGAAACGAACCCGCAGCGACGAGACTAACGACGAGACCAAGATGTTTAAGTGTCTTGTATGAACCACCGTCAGAGCTTTAAACACCAAAATTCTTTTTCTAATTGGGCGTTGACAATGCAGATGTCAATGTTGACACAATTGATGTCGTAATAATTTCCATGCCATGGGCGGTATCCAATGTGTAACGCCAGCAATTTCTGCCTTTTCAAGTGAGACTAGTAATTGCTAGAACAAGTACTGTTCCAAAAGCCAGCACAGTTGCAGAATTCTGTGTAATTCCAGTAACAACATTTGAACATACTGGAGCACCTTTGAAGAGCATCATATTTGAGGACTTGACGGAAAATTGTTTAAGAGTTAACATTAAACTGGCTGATTTCAAGTGGATTTTTGGTAAATGGAAAGGAGATAATCTTCCAGGTTGGAATGGCTTTATGGAGCAAATAACAGCTCTGAACCGTACTCGACGTCACAGACACTGTTCCTTCCATTCATCAATGCACCTCCCAGCAACTACGACACTGTGTACACTTCACTTCTCACTGCAATAAACAAATGCAAAAGCATCAAACAAAATGTCTGTTTTGTTACATTTGACCAGCCTTTCTATCTTAAGGCACCTGAGATAGTGGCATCTTTCCCTCCAGACTCCGATTTGGGCTTAGTCAAAGTATGGTTGGTAGGGAGTCATCTTTTGATTTCATTCTTCGGAGCCTTAGGCTACATTATGAGTGGAAGTGGGCTGCAAGAGCTATTCGGGTTGCTTACGCGCAGGTATCAACAGAAAAAATGATGGCTGATCGTGCTTATTCAAGGACAGTTCGTGCACATATCCTTTGCAATTTGGCTGACAATGAGAGAACAGATCAGCACCTTGAAGAGGTGTCTACCTCAACAAGTCCCTTGGAAGCCCTTGATCATGAAACTTTGAAGCAGATGTTTGGACAGAAACTTGAAGAGCTGGAGCTAAGTGGTCCCACTGCCAAGATTTGGATTCTCTACTCGACATGACAACTCTGATGGAAGCAATTCATACAGGCTGAGAGGAGTGGCGACTGGGAACTGCACCTCACCACAGTTAAGAAAATGCTACCCTATTTTCATGCCAGTGGGCATTTTCTGTATGCTAAATGTGCGCAGCTCTATTTTCAAGACATGATGGGCCTTGAAAAGAAAATATCCCAAGAAGACTACACACGGTTTGCGCTCAATGAGTGGTTTACTATCAGAAGGTCTGATAAGTGCTGGAGTGGGATATGATCTGACATGACGATTGATAAAAATAGGCTTCAAACTTTGGTCTGGACACCGTTCCGACCTCCAAGGAACCAGCTCCACAGTCTCTTCTCTCCACAATTTTCTGCAAATGCAAAAGGGGTGTGCAGGTGGTTGTGGGTGTCGGAAGGCTGGGATTAAGTGCTCATTGATTTAAGTGCTCATTGTGCCAACTGCAAGGGGAACTCCTGCACTAACTCCCTCCAAACAGATGAGATTGATGAACCAGATGTTGAAGACCTGGAGTGCAAATATGGGGCGACGGAAGTATATGGGGCTTTGAGGAGCCGAGCGGCCCAACAACAGTCAAACGTCGACGTCTATGAAATTTGTGTATCTACCTATTTTTTCCAATTTTTCTTATTATTAAATATAATCATCCCTAATTGATTTAAAGAATTATGTTTCTTATCTCCATCTTTATATTTGTTGAATGGATCTCATCATATTCTATATGATACCATTGTTTAATGTTATCTTTTTATCTATTTTATTACTATGTTTCATATAGAGGAGCTGTACGGACCTCTATAATGGGCCCGGTAGCCGAGTGGATATAGGCGCTTGGCTGCGGGTTGGAGGTAGCGGGTTCGCTTCCCGGCCTCGGCGTGGAGCGGGAATTTTTCCTCGCTCAATTCTCCTGCAAACGGTCCTAGGGCCTACCCAGCCCTCTGTAGAATGGGTACCGGATATCTTTACCGGGAGTTAAAGGCGGGCGGGCGTGGGGCTTACTACCCGATCTCATACTAGTCCCATTGGTCAAGAAACATCAGGAGCCTTATCCCGCGCACCTGTGTGCCTGTATGGCCTGTTTGGGACATCTTTAACTTTTTAACGGACCGATATAACTTTTGATAGATGCATTAGTTTAAATGATATTACCAAACAGCACAAGTTAAACGAAATTTTTTCGTAAATATATAAAATCGCGAAAAACCTTTAGAGGGTATATTTTTACTCCCCCACAACTTAAACACAACTCCGCCGGGGGAGGGGGACCTAGGATAGTCATATTGGGCAACAAAAGAAGCCATTAAACAATAAAACCTTTTGTAGCAATTATTTCCGATTTGGATGCTAATTCTACTGGACTAATATACAAGTGTAATAATCATGGTTTAAAAAATAATATAATAACTGCACAGATATCAAGTATAAGAGAATTGAATTGATGACAATAATACGATGAAAAAATTAACATAGATTATATTGCAACGCATTATAAATTAAAACATCAGTATTGTAACATTTTTTGGATTTTATTAATAAAGATTCAAGGAATTTTCTTAAATAATGATCTGTTTCAAAGCCATATGTAATAGGGATGTTCACCAACAATTTATGACCTGTTTCTTGATATTGTACGGCTGTTATATATTGTAGGTTGTTTTGTTTAATGGCTCTCTCGTATTCTTTCATACGAATTTTAACCCCGTGTTTTGTTTCTCCAAAATATCTGGAATTGTTAACACTTAAATGCAATAGACAACACCCATTTTGTTTAGATTATCAGTATCGTCTTTATTTTCATGATTTTAAATTTTGAAATAATGAATGAAATTTTTCTCCCTCTTATTTCTAATATACATACTTTCAATTATTTTTTTACTGTCGTATCTTTATCAATGCATAAAATTTTGATCTCATTATTAATACAATGTGTTTTTTCTACACAATGTTCCGCCACTTCAGATTTTTCTACCAATTTATTTCTTATACAATAGCCATGTTCAAGAACTCGTTCTTCTACCATTCTTTTACTTTTCGTTCTTTTACTTACAATATTGTAAAATATTTACAATCTTGTAAATTATTCCCATTTCATATTTTTTATCACTCATATTTAATTTACTACATAAAATAATTTTTCATTTATTATTATATTCAAACCCAATGTTAATTTTAAACTTTCTTATTTTTTTCTACATATGCTTAAAATTGACATTGGGTTTGAATATAATATATATAATATAAGTACGAGGGAGAAAATTTATATAGAAATGATGGAGTTGAAGTCAATGTTTGTATCGTGGGATTAGCTTAAGAGTTTGTACAAAAATTGTATTTAGATTGCAATAACAAGGTTGTGATTGATGAATTAGATTATTAAAAGCATTTGATTATTATTAGAACATTTTAAACTCTATTATGGTAATTAATTGTTATTAACAACCAGTTAATATTTTGTAGCATGTATTATGTGCCATTGCCATATTTTGGGTTACCAAAATGTTAATTTGAGGTCCCAAAATTAACTGTTTTGTATCACCACAATTTTTTCACTGTTGTTCCAGCATGGTATCTAGATGCCATAAATAGTGCTGCCAAGACAGGAAATGGCTCAGAAAATACTAAATTAATTATTTGAAATTTGGTCGGGTGATAGACATTTGACAGGCACATTGCGGATGTTACCAGTATTTGACATACACATAAACTTTAAGCAACTGGTGAATAAATAAAAAATGAACAAATATCTAATAATTGTAATTAGATGTATGGCATTGATCAGATTCTATTACAATGAGCAAAATTTTTATGTCAAAATTTTGAAAACAACCGGCAATTCAAGTCAAGCGGCCATCTTGGTTCGGACGTTACAAGCATTTGACACATGGTTTTCATCAAAAAACAGGTTTCACAAATATAGTTAAAAAGATGCTTTCTACAGCAAAACCTTCTTTAGAGCTTAAACAACTTAATAAATACTAAAAACGAATTTAAATTTAAATTAGTGATTGTTTTACAGAAGCCAATCGCTGAATGTCGGACGTTACAGATTCTGACAAAAAAGAAATTTCCCGTTTCAATATAGGCTTAAATTAAGAATTGTAGCACCCTCTGAAGCTACGAAATTTGCACAACTAAATAAAACAATAAACATCCCAATAAGCCTAATTTTGATCATTAAACACTGCAAAAAGTATAATAAAAGATTGATTGTTTCGGACGTTACATTTTGACATAAACAAAACTCAATTCAAGTGGGATTTTTGAAAGGAAGATGTGCGTTTTTGCTGTCGGTAAGGTATCTCTCTTTGATGGGAATTGCTGGAACTAACTTCAAACTTGATTTCACAATTTATTCCATATCAAAAGCGCTAATAGAAGTGGAGCTATACTAATTCAATGACAGCGTTGTTTGCTCAGTTAACATTGCGGCTGTCAAAATTAAGCACTTTTTGCTAGTTTTATAGTTAAAATTAGTCACATAAACCATTTTTATTATGGTTTTTATTGCTTTTCTTGTTTATTTGAATATTTTAAGACTAGGTAATACACGGTTTTTTGTGTTTAGATTGTAATAATGAAACTTGAGACTTTTAAAAAACCCAGTTTCTAAACTCCCCAGAATATGGCAATGGCACTTATGAGATTGTTAAGAATTTTGCAACTTAATCTGTAAATAGGCTTGAAAAAGAGGAGATGATTTTCTTTTTGAAAATTTGCATTTTAGAATAAATATATATAATATTTTTTTTTTTTTTTTTTTTTTTTTACAAATGCCCGGGCTCATAGACTGATCGTCTTTCTTTAGGCCAACAAAAAGGGGCGAGATAGGATGCCTTTAACCGACGAATTGTTGCCCAGGGTACGCCATAGGAGACTGAGTCAAGTGATACCCGCAGGAACGGGACAGAAGCAGAAGAAGAAAGAAACATCTATGCCACGACCGGGATTCGAACCCGGGTACCGGCATACTGGCCGCAACGGCAGACCTCCGTAGAGACCGCTCGGCCACGCCGGCACGGCATATATATAATATTATATTTATTTTTGATGTTGATGAAGATGTTTAACTAAGCGTATATCGTTAAATAGTAACAACACATTTCAAAAATAACATTTTTACGGGACGAGTTTCATAATGATACTATTTAAAAAAAGAAAGTGAAGTAATAAATAACATAAGCAAAAAACAAAAAAACAAATAAGTTTTAAGAAATTATTTTTAAACATCTGTTTTTCTTTTCTTTGCAGGTGAAATCCAAACCGTACTTGATGCTTTTGAAGAAGATATAAATCACACAAAATAATCTTTCTACAATTTTTAACCACCATCATCATTATAACTTTATTTTCAATAAAATTGCAATTCATGTATATTTTTAACCATTGTATCTTCTGTACTATATATTGCTTCTTTGTAAAAAGCTGTTTTCATTTCAAATATTTTTGTAAGTATTTTATGTACAGTGTTACCTCCTTTAACGGACACCCTGAATAGCGGACACCTCTAATTTAACTGTAAATTTTTTTTTTTTTTTCGATTAACATTTCGACAAACAATTTATGGTTATATTTACATCGGTGTCCGATACATTGATACATTGTATCGGTGTTCCCCGCCCCACCCCATACATTGATACATTGTATCTGTGTCCCATGATTAAATGCACGAATCTGATGCCCTTTTTTTCACTGCAGTTGCTTTGTAAATGCCAACACCTCATAAAGCTATCATATAAAGGTGTTGATTAAGTTTAGTGCGAATTAAAATGGCGTCAAAAAGGAAGAGATTGGCACTGAAAGAAAAAAATTGATGCTCTTGAAGTTGCTGAAAAAGAAAAGCTGAGTGTGCGTTGTCTTGCTGAACGTTTTAAAGTTGGAAAAACTCAGATAAGTGAACTTTTGAAGGACAAAGATGAGATTAGAAAAATGTGGATGGTGAATTCAAACGAAAATTCGAAGAATTTGAAGTTTCGTAAAACTGAAACAAGAAAAATCGACGAAGTGGTGATTTTTATCATTTTTGGTTCCGCTCTGCTCGTGCAAAGAACATCCATTTTTTCTAAAATGAAAAGGAGGACGCAAATAAATTGAAGAAAAAAAAATGTTAAATCTGTTCAACCAAAAAAAAAAAAAGGTTTTAAACTTTACATACCAAAAAGGAGGACGGTTGGTCACCTTACTATAAGCGATGTTTTGCTTCAAGAAAAAGCCAAAGAAGTCAGTCAAGCTTTAGGATTGGACACATTTAAGGCATCAAATGGATGGCTAGAAATTAATTTTGTCATTATTTTAAGTAAGACAAACGGACAAACGGTAAATAATTTGCAATAGTTCATAATCTCTCATATCACTATGGTAATTGTAGAAATTTAATTAAGATTGTATGTAATTTTTCATTAAATGACATGCTATAAGCTAAAAAATGAAAAAAAGATAGTCCTTCCCAATAGCGGACACCTCCCAATAACGGACGAAACTGCAGGTCCCGTGACTGTCCGTTATTCGGAGGTAACACTGTATGTTGAATGTTAATAAAAATACATTCAATGTTTTAGTTATTTTATTTCATCTTTTCGTAAGATCATAAATTGGGCCAATCATAATTGGATTAGGTTGTGTTCGCGCTATCTCATGGTTGTCGTTACAATTTAAGCACTACAAGATTGGCTTCAACACTGAAGCGTTGTAATAATTGTTAAGTATACGATCTGTATGTCTTACATTATATTTATACTCTGTACTTGCATATCTAATGATTGAAAAAGAATCATTAGATTTGTATAATGTTTAAAAGAATCACCGTATAGCCGATAGGAGCAACGCCTTATAGTTGGCAATTCAGTCGTACTGTATTTTTAGATGAAAAAAGAATTACAGTAATACCAACGAAAATTGTAGAGAATGTAAATCATTTTTATATACAATAAAATAATAAATAAATAAATAAAAAAGTTAAAAAAGTAATTAATTATCAAGTAAAAAAACGTAATTTTTTTAACGTAATTGTTTGAGTGAAATTTTTTACAATATTGAAAGATGTGGAGTCTAAGGTGAAAAGCTTGAGAAATAATTATAAACTGATAAGCTTTCCAACAAGTAAGTCGTAAATTCATAAGTTAATTACTTAATTTGCATTATATACATTGTCCGGCCACTTTATTAGGCACAACTATCTAGTAGCGTGTTGGTTAAAGCCCTCAAAACAGCTTGAATTCGTCGAGGGATGGATTCCACAAGATGCTGAAAACGTTGTTGAGGTATTGTGTATCATGCAGAAATTGATGTGTCACGCAGTTCTTGAAGATTCGATGTAGGCCTGAGCGAACCAGCTGATCCAACAAATTTTCAATCGGACTGAGATCCGGGAACTGAGCTGGCCACTGCAGCAAGGAAAAGTCATTGTCATGTTCCTCAAACCATACATAGTGATGCGGACTTTGTGCACTGGTGCATTATCCTGCTGGAAGTAGCCATCAACCTGAGGATAAACTGTTAACACGTACAGTTTCACTTGATCAGCTACGATCTTTAGGTACGCTCTAGCATCCTGATGTGCCTCCAGAGGTATGCCAGGAAAACATCCCCCACACCACGACACTGCCCCCACCGGATCCAGACATTCATGCGCACAGGGGTGTACATGATAAAGTGGATTGACAGTATATATTCTGAGAAATGTTCAATAAGGATGATAATTAATGGGTAAAAACAAGAAAAGTTCTGCACGTTTAAGCTCCAAATTGGAGCAAATGAATAAACTTTTTTAAGAAATTCGAATCACTGTGAGAACCCTGCAATAACAAATCACAATACAAGTATTAGGCCTATAATTATGACCAATTACTTTTTTGGGATAAAGTTCCAAGAAATTATATTTAGAGAAATAATGCACTTCACAGAAAATGGGAATTTTAAATATACTGCAGTGTTTACGTTTTGATAATCATAATTATGATTCAGATTATAAATGAAATGTAATTTATGTTCTCAAAAACACTGTATTCCCATTACTTGGCCCATAATAGGGGGATTTGCTCCCGGCGCTGAATGCCACCCTTCGCTGTGACGTCATCAATCACATGACTACCGAACTGACATTGCAAGATGGCCGTTTGCTTAGACTGAAATTCGTTGTTAAAGTGTTTCCTACTTCGAGCAGCGGTTCCCGCACGGTCGTTCGTGGTTTCTTCGACAATGGTGACAAAAATCCCGACTCTTCCGTTTTTCGCGCCTGTCGGTTTCGTAGTGCGGCTGCGAGAAGGGGAAAATAAAAAAAAAGAGAAATGAATTGATCTAATTGGAAATCTAACTGTGATCGTTATGGGGGTAATTAGGATGTGAAGTTTTCTCATCTTTTTCAACGGTTTTTTTCTTCCGAAGAGAGACTTAAACTCCGTGGGAGGTCTAACTGTTTCGCACATTGTATTGCGATCCGAGGAAGCCTTGCATTTGCGTGTTAAAGGGATGTGAAGCGAATTAACTCGATGGAAGCGGGTACGTTACGTCATCAAAAGAAAATGGCCAAGATGGCGGCGTTGAAGCTGACGAGGGGAAACAACCTGACGAGGAGCCAGTGTTTAATGCTCCTCCACGGCATGGAGCAGAACCCCGAGCTGGCCAACCGACGCTCCGAAACCAACCTGACGCGGCAGTGCATGAATGCCTTGTGGGATCAGCTGTG
>JAFIDM010034440.1:127268-138806 GCA_023159025.1 Thereuonema tuberculata | reverse complement strand
CCAATAGTTCTCTGTGTGGTTTCCCCGTAGTTGTAGAATTTGTGACCAGATTAGCATTTACTATTTAATACAGGATTAAGACATTTGTTAATCTTACATTCACTTGATTTTAAATAATTTTAATAGGTTATTTTTGCTATCTGATATTAAGATGAAGGAAGAGAGAAACGGCTAACCATTTAACATCATAATTTTGGCAATATTTTTAGTTAATAATTTTGATTTTTTGCTTTGTTGGGGTTGAGAAAGGTTTAAAAAATGATATATAGAGAAAATAAATTTTATGCTTTTTTGAATTCTTTGGAAAAGTTTTAATGAATAAATATTGAAGTTGCTGATAGTTGCAATATCACGCTGATAGTTTGCATGCAAAATAAAAAGTAAAAAGTGTTGCATTTATCAAAACTGGAATATATAATACAAAGTGAAGTAGGTATTGAGTTTCCAGTTATTATAAAAACAACCCTCCTTGTTTTTGTTTAATGGGGTGATCCAAATTGCGCTGGATTACTGAATTTTGTGATTCACCTAAATGATTAGTTAAAAGTCAGAGAATAGAACTTAACACTGTTAGTGCAAAAGAATATAATTACATATGCAACGAAATATATTTATGAAATAAAAAGATATATTTAATTAGCTTAATGTTTGAATCTGTTAATTATTGAATTTTGAGTAAAATTTATATTCAAAATTTGAATATCATAGCTTTGACGTATTTTAAAAAGTATTGCTGAAGACGAAGGGAATAACTGATTAACTCTTAAGTAATTTCTGCGCATAATACGAAAGCCAAAAGAGGTCTTTGTGTGAATTAGTACATAAAGCAGAGGCATTTAACAAAACCCGAATGTAAGTAAAAAAAATAGAAATCATCCAGATTTGATGAGGGCATGATCCCTTATTTAAAAATGTTGGCACTGGCTGGCAGAAGTTGGTTGATGCTGCTGCATTGAATTCAATAATAAGATATCGTTAGAAGGATAATGAGTGGCATCTAAAATCTAGAAAAAAAATAAGAAAGACGGAAATAAGCAATGCTGTAAAGATGAATGGTATGAAACATTCCTTAAAACAGTAAAGGAAATGTCTGATACCTGCAATCAAATGCCTTTCTAAGATCTATGAAATCAATTGCAGACTTTTCTAAGAATTAAACTTTTACATGGGAGCAGACACATGATAGAAATTGAACAAAGATTTGCTGTTGCTTCCTGAAGTTACAAGTAAAGTTAACATCACTAAGTTGTTATTGACTGCCTTGAATTGATTTAATCAAGCAGAACAGTTGTGGCAAGTTGATAATTGTTTTCAGTTATTGACATTGGAGGGTTCTATCTACAGTTAGGAAAAGAAATTCTGGAAAATACTTTTAATTTCGCATGACATTGAAATATAGGCAATAATCACGTAATTAATGTAAATAAAACATTTCTTCTGATGTGTCACAGAAGACTGGGTGAACAATTGATTGCTCAGTTCATTTGCTCTTCTTTCTGGGTATGAATAATTTATTGCTTTATTCATTGCCAAAACTTATCATTATTTATAGTGTTTTCACATTGAATGTTTCACTAGCATTTACAGTATTTAGTTCTTCATAATGGGAATAATCTTTGTTGATTGATTGATAACTTCACATTTTTCTGTGGCAGTGCTGCTAAATATCAATAATAAATTTGACTTAAAGCAGAATGGACAGTTTCTCTCTTGAATGGAGTTGGGGGGGGGGGGGATCAAAAGAAAGTTATAACAGACAGTAGAATGATGTCTTAATTTCGCTTTTTGTTTAGGAATGAATTAATGTTCGACTGACTTTAGTTTTAAAATTAAGAAAAACAACAGATCCGTATTTTTAATTTATTGAAAATTATTTATTTATTAGATAACAATTGAACTTATGATGTTGTTGCCTTTTTGTAATTAATTTCCTTAGTGCCTTTCAGTGAAAGGACAAGGGGTTAACACTTTGAATCTTTCAGGATCATTTTTTATTTTATTGATTTTTATCTCGGCGGCCCATTCCCGGGATCGAGAATGCTTTTAGGTAAAGCTTTCGCGTTACTGAGCCAAACATCAAGGTATATTCTGCTGATGATTCCTAATAAGGATGAAACAGCTGTTCAGAATTCCTGTTGATGTTGGCTCAATGTGGAAAGGCATATTTATTGTCCGTTGCTGAATTTCTCTCTCTATTTATGAATAATTACGGATGTTAAACTTGCTTTCATTGAACTTATGATGTTGCCTTTTTGTAATTAATTTCCTTAGTGCCTTTCAGTGAAAGACAAGGGGTTAACACTTTGGATCTTTCAGGATCATTTTTTATTTTATTGTTTTTTAACTCAGCGGCCCATTCCAGGGATCGAGAATGCTTTTAGGTAAAGCTTTCACACAACTGAGCCAAACATCAAGGGTATATTCTGCTGATGATTCCTAATAAGGATGAAACAGCTGTTCAGAATTCCCGTTGATGTTGGCTCAATGTGGGAAGGCATACCGTGTATATACTCCAATAGAGGCCCCCGGGGTTTATTTGCAAAACTAGCCTCGGCTCCCAGCACTTAATAGAGCCCGGCCATTATTAACAAAAACCTTCAGAACGCAATATTTTTACACATAAATACCGGCTAATATTACAAACAGCTACTTTATTTGAATTTCACATGCTACATAAGACTGTTAAAGATAAATGGCAATGTCTTTCTGTAACTTTCGCTGGTATTCGTCGTCCGAATCCGCAATGAAGGGCGGCGCCACACCTGAAGTTTCTTTCGCATATTCCACCGCGCGAATCTATTCCACCATTTCGGCGGTATTTTGTAAGATAATGTACAGTAAGGTATTACGCACGACTATAAAGATACGGAGCTTACACTAGTACCGATAGGCAAATTTCAAAGACCCGGCTACTATTAAAGACGGCTGCTATTTGGCCGTGTTCCCTCTGCAGCCCGGAGCTTATTAGAAACCGGCGAACATAAGAGCCTCGGCATTTATTAGAGCATTTACGGTATTTATTATCCGTTGGTGAATTTCTCTCACTATTTATGAATAATTACGGACGTTAAACTTGCATTCATTGAACTTATGATGTTGCCTTTTTGTAATTAATTTCCTAGTGCCTTTTAGTGAAAGGACAAGAGGTTAACACTTTGGATCTTTCAGGATCATTTTTTATTTTATTGTTTTTTATCTCGGCGGCCCATTCCCGGGATCAAGAATGCTTTTCAGTAAAGCTTTCGCACAACTGAGCCAAACATCAAGGGTATATTCTGCTGGTGATTCCTAAGAAGGATGAAACAGCTGTTCAGAATTCCCGATGATGTTGGCTCAATGTGCGAAGGCATATTTATTGTCCGTTGGTGAATTTCTCTCGCTATTTAAGGATATATTATTTAAGTTTTTTCTAATGGAAGCACAAATTACAAATGAATACTTATACTTAAGATATCAGCATTTCTAGGTGATATTTTTCATTTTATTTAGTAAAGCAAGAGCATCAGTTTGTCAGAACAACCCATCTCTTCTTAAGCATCACATATGTAAAGATGAAAATTAACATATTCATTGAGGAAAAATAAGTATTGCAATAAAAACAAGATTTAACATGTAAAAATTAAGTTGCTTAACTTTCAGTCATTTTCCTCCTATTTATATATTTGCTTTTTATTTCTATGGACAGTAAAAAACATCAGCCATTGCTTAAATATTCTTTAAAAAAAGAAATTTGCTAATTTAGTTTTTTGATTACTATTGCTTGGCATAATGCTATATTTCTTTGTGCATTGTTGTCCTACAGAAAGGTAACTTACTTTGCAGGCGAGATGAAAATGAATCAATAAATATGTGGTAAATATGTGATAAATATGTGATTCTCAGTGTGAACTCCCAAGTTCCAGCTTTTTAGTTTAGGAAGTTCACTTTTAGAATATGTACATCTTGACTTTTTTTTTATATAATAACAATATAACTAAATAGAAGAATTAAGAAAGATTTGCTAATAATTTACTATTAAGATTTTCTTTAATTTCTTCTTAAAATAAATAAATTGTAGTTTTTCGGGTTTTTCTGACCTAATGAAAATCTATATGTTAAAAGTTTTGTCTGTTTGAAAATAAACTCAAACAAAACTTTAGTTTTGCAATTACAAACCTACCTTATCAGTGATATTATGTATTTATATTCATTATTTATTTATGCCTACAATTTTTATGTTCATTTGCTAGTTGAGCCATATAATCTGAATTGCATATTTTGTAAACTTAAATCCTGTAGAAAGTAAGAAAAACTTTTATTTGAATTACTAAGAAAGAAAAAGGAATTGGCTGTTCTTTTATGTGAGGGCAAATTTGCATATATATGTCATAGTCTAAGATAGAATGATCCAAATCGATTAACGAAATTTATTCTGTGAAATATTGGAAAATCAATTATTAATCCAGCATTTTGAATGCAATCTATTAAAGGACAGCATTAATATTTTATATATATTAATTATATAATTATTGTTACATATATTACAGCAGATGTTTCCATTTTTTTTTCTTTCCTGAATTGTAAAACAGAAACTTTTGGGTAACGATAATATATATCGCCAAAGTGATCTACGAAATTTTATGTTTGCTTTGTTTCTGTTAGACTAAACCTACAACAAGAAACTTTGATGAAATCAGCCAGCATTTCCATTCCTCTTCCCAAAATCTCTTGTTTAAATTTTCTTAGCCTGTATCAGAAGGCAAATGCTTTTAAAAATTAATAACACCAAATATTCATAAAATATGCTGATTGTTGAAAGTGTGTAGGCATTCTGGTGACTGTCATTCTGTACAACATGTTCTGATTTCTAGTAGAAACAGTGCTTTAATTGATTTCACAGCAAACATACAATATTAGGGATTTATCTGACTTAGTTTGATGGTTAGCCTGATATGATTAATTAATTATAAACATTTGAATTGATGATAATTGTTTTCAATTAGTCACCCAAACGTTTGTTTTACAATTCAGGAAAGAAAAAAAAAGTTTGGACACATCTACTATAAAATATATAACAATAATGATATTCTTCAATATTCTTGAATAGATTTCATTAAAAATGCTGGATTAATAATTAATTTTCCAGCATTTCTAGATTTTGCTCTTTTTTCTGAGTGCAAACAATTTTTTCAAGTTTTCAGATCTTTTTTTTTTAACTAGATAGCTTGGAAATTGGGTCATTGGATGGTTTGTTTCTAGTGATCAACTTTTATATGAGCAAAGATCACCCACGTATCATTGTTCCTCTGCTTACTATGTAGAATTCGATAGCATGGATAGAGTATTCTTTCTTTACAAAGTAAAGGATGGAACAAGGAATTCGTTGGTTGCTTACAAAATTATGATACCAGGAGTACAAATGGAAAACTACCATTTCCCAATAGATGGCGACAGCAGTAAATGCTGGTCAGAAATGGCAGATCAGAAACATCACATGGTAAGATTAGGCATCTGTCGACAACTCATCATTAGATTTGGGAATTTTTATTGGCGTCGTATACTTTTTTGTGCCCAGATATGTTGAAGTTTGAGCCAAATAAGCATCATTTGAGGGAAGCTTTGCTTTTTGCCTTCAATTCAATAAAATCTGCTGCTGAGGCGCAAAATTTTATTGAAATGATTGCAAAACCTTGTGGTGAGGCTGCTATGGAAAGAACTAGTGCTAGTGAAAGAACGGTGTCGCGAATGGTTTCAACGCTACAAAATGGGTGATTTTGACATGGAAGACAAGGAGTGCCCCAGACCGTTGAAAAAGATGGAAAAAAAAAACAGAATTGGAGGCATTACTGGATGAAGATTCAAGTCAACTGCAACAAGACTTGCAGATTCATTGGGTGTGACTCAACAAGACATTTCACATCATTTGCAAACCTTGGGAATGATGCAAAAGCAAGGAAATTGGGTGCCATACAAGTTGAAGCCAAGAAACATCGAATAGCGTTTTTTCACTTGCGAACAGCTACTCCAACAACAAAAAAAGGAAGGGTTTTTTGCATCGCATTGTCACTGGGGATTAGAAGTGGATCCATTACGATAATCCAAAATGAAAAAAATTGTGGTGATACCATGGCCTTGCATCAACAACTAAGGCGAAGCCAAACATCCGTGGCTCGAAAATCATGCTATATATTTGCTGGGACCAGCTCAGCATGATGTATTATGAGCTGCTGCAACTGGGTGAAACCATCACAGGAGTTTGGTATGGAAAAGATCTAAGGCGTTTCAGCTGAGCATTGAAGGGAAACGGTCGGATTACGAGCAGAGACATGACAAATTGATTTTGCTGCACGACAATGCTTGGTCACATGTTGCTCAGGTTGTGAAAACCAACCTGGAAACACTTAAATAGACGTCCTACCCTCACCCGCCGTATTCTCCAGACATCGCCCTTTCCAATTACCACCTATTCTGATTGATGAGATATGGGCTAGCTGAGCAGCACTTCCTTTCTTAAGAAGAAGCCAAAAATTGGGTCGATTCGTGGATCAACTCAAAAGATGAGCAGTTTTTTCAATGCGAAATCCATACGCTGCCAGAAAGATGGGAAAAAGTTGTGGCTAGTGATGGACAATATTTTGATGAATAATTATATGACACAATAAAGACTCAAGTTTTGAAAAAAAAACCTGCAGTTTTCCATTTGTACTCCTGATACCTTAAGTATAGCTGCAAGCATTGCTTTACTAACCCTTGAAATTCAAATGAAAAATCCTTTCATTTTCCACCATCTTTTCAATCTGTGTAAAACAAGTTCTAATGATTGCAAAGTTTGTAGGGTCTTGGAGGAAACAGTTCTGAAACAGATGTTGCCAATTTGGCTAAATTTAACCTTTTTCAAATATGTTTGGCCATATTTTGTGGTCTTTTTTGAGGAAATGTGTGTTATTTAAGAATCAAACAGAAAAATGATGTCTTTTTGACTGGTGAGACAATTTACTTTCGATGAACGACTGAATGTCACAAAATCCACAAAACGATGAGGTTGTAGCTGAAAGAGCTCCTTGCTGTGAGAATAAAGCTAGGAATTTTGGAATGTTTCAGAATTTCAGATTGGGGATACTGGTATCATTATATCTTAGATTGAATTCATATAAATAAAAGAAGAAGAATTAATGAGTTATAATAAATAGTGCAAATGAATTCATCCAAAAGTTCTAAAAAGTTTTACTATCCTGCTCCTTCCTCTCAAATTCAGTCTAATCTCTTCACCAAAGTGAGGTTAAATTGGATATTTTTGTCATATGTATTTATGCATATAACAAGATAATTATTTTTAAAGAAATTTAAAAACAAATTACTATAAAATACATCAAGCTATTCTAAATATGTAAATAGATGAATTTAACAATGTTGAGATTATTGCTACATTGAAGTCATATTTTTTATTTTTTTTAAGCAATAATTAATTTTTTACAAATGATAAAAAAAAAAATTATATCAAATTAAAACTTATAAATAAATAAATAAATTAGTAGATAAAATACTTAACGTTTTCACAATGAACATAGGACTGAATAAATAATGACACACAAAATAAATTTCCTTTAAAAAAATTTTAACACCTTAAAATTACAGTACCGGTTTCATCATCCATTAAAAGGACATTTTCAACTAAATGAAAAGGCCAACAAACATGTGCCTATATACAAAAAGTGGAATATACAAATTTACATAAAAGCTTTTTACATCAATGGAAAATTTTAGGATTTAAACCAATTAAAAAGGTGAATGATCAACTTGAAGGTCTGTCCCGGAATGGCTAGAACTGGATCTGATGTCATCTTGGTGACTTGATTTCTGAACAGCAATGGATGGGTGGGTTCTCCTAGTCCAAAAATAGGCATTAAACAGGAACAGTTTATCAATATTTTTTTGAGAGGTTAATGCAAGAAGGAACGCCCATCAGTGGACCAATAGAATCCTAAACACAGAATCTGAAAATAAATTAAATGAGGGGGAAAAAAATGGAAAAATATTTTCAAATTCAAAGTAATTACTTAATTACTCGAACAAAAAAAAATAACATCCTCACTAGTATATATAGGAAACCGACCAACAAAGGTATGACTTTGCCTTATTTATCTCATTGCCATACATCCTTTAAAATGAACAATATTCGTATGGCAGTACACAGGGCTATTAACCTTAGAAGTAACTTCGAAGTATTTAATAAAGAAGTCGATTCCACCATTACTTTATTTGTTAACAATAACTATCCAATAAAGTTTAATAATAGGCAAATAGCACACACTCTTCACGCCAACTACCATAACAATGAAAGAAAATGTAAGCCTGATAAATTCGTATCCATACCAATTCATCAGACTCTTTTTTTCAGCCCTCAATAATTTACTGAAGCCCCTAAATAACGATTGCCTCTCCAAGTAATAACACTATTGCCCGTAACCTTAGCTTCACATCTAGTGAAAAGGATTCCTCCAGCGTAGAGGAATCATATAAGCAATCACTGCAGCCAACATGGATGTCTCTACATTGGAGAAACCAAACAAAAACTTACACAATGTATTTCCCAGCACGCTAAAGCTACATGAATTCCTGACCAGCTGCGCCACAGCTTGCCATGCACAGCAATCAGGCCATTTAATTGAACTTGATAAACCCATCATCCTATGCCACTAGCCAAATAGTTTCTTACGAAAATGTAAGGAGTCCATTCTCATTTCTTACAAATGCCCACTGTTATAACAAATGTTTGTTACTACAATAACCAGCAGCCATAGCGCAATATGGTTTGAAAAAAATTTAGTTTTCCTCAATCCCATCGTTCCCAACTCACCCAATTCCTTCATCTCTTCCCCTCTATCCCTCCTGATTCATTCGAAATGTTTTTATTTTTTTCTTTAAAATATATATATATATATATATATTTTTTTCCCCCACTTTTTTTTCCCCTCATTTAATTTATTTTCAGATTCTGTGTTTAGGATTCTATTGGTCCACTGATGAGCGTTCCTTCTTGCATTCTCAAAAAAATATTGATAAGCTGTTCCTGTTTAATGCCTATTTTTGGACTAGGAGAACCCATCTTTCCATTGCCGCTCAGAAATCGAGTCACCAAGATGACATCAGATCCAGTTCTAGCCATTCCGGGACAGATCTTAAGTTGATCAATCACTATTTTAATTAGTTAAAATTCTATAATTTTCCATTAGTGTAAAAAACTTTTATGTAAATTTGCTTATTCCACTTTTTGTATATAGGCACATATTTGGCCTTCTCATTTAGTTGAATATGTCCTTTTAATGGATGACGAAAACGGTACTGTAATTTTAATGTGTTAAAAACGTTTTTTAAAGGATATTTATTTTGTGTGACATTATTTATTCAGTCCTAAATAAATAAATTGTTCAGAACAATTTAATTTCCAACCCAAGCATTTATTTGCTTGAGAAGTACTGAATTATTTTTATTTTTGTAATTAATGACTTTGACTTTGCATTCTTATCAGAAGATGAGCTATTATCAAAAAAACAAACTGAATGAAAGTTAAAAATTCCCAGAATTTTATTAAAATTTTTCCCAGTATTATTTATTTAAATATCAGAACAGAATAGTGGAATAATGATTATTATTATTTCTTTAATAGATGCTTATTAATTCATCTTTTCAAACATAAACAAACTGTTAATGTTATATTATAACTAGGCCATCTCCTGTGTACAGATTGTTCGTTATAGATATTTGAAGAAGAGATTTATTTAGATGGACGTTGGTTGATATAGATGTTAAAAGAAGATCATAGCTTATATACGATACTCCAGGCGACGAATTGATTGTGACTATTCTTTCGAGTGAAGATAACCAAATTCTGATGACTTGTGAATCTATTACAAATTTTTCTCTTTGGCGGAGACTTCAGACAAATTTTACCTGTAGTCAAGAATGGCCGAGATTACGACATTATTAACAGTTCTTTGAAAAGATAATCGATTCCAATGAAAGGGGTAAAAGCAACATTTTGAAGTTTTTAAGACTGTTTTCAAGCCATCTCTTTTTCAAGCATAATAAAATTGGAATAAGTACAACAAAACAAAATAGTTGGAAGCTTAAACAAATTTCAAAAACACATGAATCAATAAGTTTAGTTGTTTTTACAAAAATATATTAATAAGGTACAATTCAATTATTAAAAGTAATAATAAGAAGAAAATAAAATTTAAGATAATCTAACAAAACTCGATTCCAAAGAAAGCAGTTAACGCATTATTTTGAAGTTCAATAATGCTCATTTTGAATTTGTCGACTTCCTCGTGACAATAAAAAATGAAAAACCGTTTTCCATTGTTGCACTAACATTGGGGCACAACAACAACACAACAATTGCGGAGATATAAGTCAAAAAACAATATGAAAAGAGTTGTAGTCCCTATGGCCTAATGGATAACACATCCGACTTCGGATCAGAAGGTTGCAGGTTCAATTCCTGTCGCGGAAATTTCATTGTAAAAATTATTTCTATTTTCCATTCGCACAGAAAATTTCGCCGGACAGACAGACAGACAGAGAAATAAAAGATATTAGTAATATAGATTTTGCACCAGAGAATTAATGCTCTTTATAAAATTGCTACCTTTGAATTTTGATATCCATATTTAAACTAATTCAATCACATTTTCTTTTTAGGCTTTGAGCTGAAAGTAAATTAATTAGAATCTCCTAAAGTTATTTTTGCATTCAGAGTTTTTATTAAACTGTTCAGTAACTCAGAATTGTACATTGTGAATAAGGAAAAAAGTTTTAACCAAAGATTAGATATGTCTTTCTTTCTTTCTTTCTTTAGATATGTCAGCGTTATTCTTTGATACACCAACCAGAAGAATCTCCTTCACTTCCAGTTGGTAAGTAAATAACAACAATTTAAATTGATTTATTTTTGGAGATGTTTATTTTTATGGATCTTTTTATATTTATCCATACAGAATCAGTTTTTATATGCATTTCCTCTCTAACATGCCATCTTACTTTCAATAATTACAATAAATAATTTCAGCACAACTGCTACCGAGATCCAATATTGGAAGACTTGTTAATCCTCAACTGTCTGGAAAAAGGCTAGTTCATTACACAGTTCCATACAAGTAGACTACCACTGGCTTACATATGAATTGATAGAATTTCAGAGTGAAATGAAGTAATATATACAACAACAAAATTTGACATGTGTTAGAACAATAACAGGAAAATATAAAACATATGTGCACAGAACTGAAGGTTCACTGAGCTGTTTTTGGAAATTGTGGTACCAGGAATCCAAGACAGACTGTTTCTGGTTTCAAGACCATTATCAGTTGCATCCACTCAGTATCTGCATCAATCTTTTAATCCCCTCTAATGTTTGTTTCAATCCCCACTAAAAACAAGAACAAAATGTGGAATACAAATCGTTGGGCAGCACTGCAACGACCACAAAAGGTATTTGACCACAAAAAAATTTTTAAAAAATAAATAACAAGCCCTCTAAAGGGTAAAAGGAAAGCA